>JAEAOA010002224.1:672500-697500 GCA_016746295.1 Potamilus streckersoni | reverse complement strand
ACCTCGTGTTTCCAAGCTCTTACTTCCAGAATTTCGTCTGCCGTTTTCCAGAAAATCGTTTTCCCCTGGATAATATTACAAGTGAATTTACTTCTTAAATTCGACTCGGAGTCATCTTGCATTTGTTTTTCTTGCAGAAAAAAAGCTTAGACTGATTTGAAATTTGCTATTAGCACATTTAGAACGAGACTTTTTATATGGAACCACGCCCTTCTTTTTAGCGTGACCAATTTGGATGAAACATAATTCCCGCCTGAACCAGGCTCAAACAATGGATTTCGTCTGACAACATAGATTATCAAATATAGTTCCCTGCAATATTTCAAATCTGACAACTCCGCTACAGATTGAAAATTAACCCAGGACTTGTTTAGTTTAAAGAAACGTATCCTCTTATTAATAATCACTAGACTAATGACAGAGACTGTATCAATTCGTGCATAATGGCGATGTAAACGCGCGCAGGCATCTATAAATTTAATTAATCGTACACGTATCCAACTAAATGTGTTCTACAGAGATCGACATAAAATTCTGCCAAATTACATTGCTTGTTATATATATATATATATATATATATATATATATATATATATATATATATATATATATATTATGACACAGTTCTTTTTAGTAAAATTATTAAGATTTGATATTTTTTTTCCAAATCGTATTAAAATTAAATTTTCATTAAATTAAAAGCAATTTTACACCAAAATATAGTGAGATTAAAATTTGATTTATTTATATGCTACAACTGTATACTATTTTAATAAAGAACGCGTTTGTATAAGCATGTGCAAAAATAACCAATACATACTTTCTCCTGTATTTAGAGGTCAATAAATTTTCGACTTGTGAGAAGCTGCTGAGCCGACAGTTATACAACTCTCCTGTATCTAAAGGTCAACAAATTTTAGACGCGGTGAGAAGCTGATGATTAGGCAATTGTACATTGATGTTGTACCCAAGGTCAGCAAATTGATGATTCATGCGTTTCCTGTGGGGAAAGGATGAGAGCCTGTTCTGATTCGAAATTAAAAACCTTGTATAAATGACAGCAACCTTGCATATAAATCAGTTCGTTCGTTCAAGAATCAGAAGAATCTCTCCTTTTTACAAGTAATTTTTTGTGTCTGTAAACGCTTTAAAGTATAGGAACTTTTAATGTTGAGATTTTCATGCTAATGTTCAATCTAGCCTTGATAATATTTTAACATTTTTGTGAGTTCTTTCTGTTTTATTTTATAATGTAATGAAATATTTTATTGTTCAAAGAATTGGTATTTATGGCATGTATTATTGGAAAAGATGATTTAGCTACCGACTTTATGTATAGATTTAATCTGGAAATAAAATATTCTTTTAGTTATACAGAAAAATGTTTTAGTTACCTATTCTAAATTAAAAAAAAAACAATTATAAATTTAGCAAAATACATTTCTTCGAAACGATTGTTGCACTATATTGCAACTATTGAATTTTATATTATTTGCCTATCACGAATTTAGTCAAGATCTAATTATCTATAGTATATTCTAAAAAGCAGAAATTATGAAAGAGTAGAAAGTGAGTAAGCTCTAATAAGAGCTATAACTTTATATGCATTTCGCGTATTTTAAATATAAAGGTTTAATTACATCTATCTCTAGAATGTAACATTATATATCTATATATCTAACTAAAAATCGTTTGTTCAAGAATCAAAAGATAATCTGGAAGTCATCTTCTGTGTAGAAGAAAGGATATAAACCTGCTTTATTTTCTGGACCTGCATGTGTTAGATATATATGCTTTCAATTCCGCACCAAAGAGTAATTAGTGTTAGTAATGAGTGTTCCAAACTCAAGACTGTCAAAGGACTGAACTTCCATCAATAAAACAATGTCTGTATTTTGTTCACTTACAACAAGGAGTCCTAAGATTATTTTGTCTAAAAGATAACTTACATTACTAACCAATCCTGGCCACCCAAACCCATATATACTATATTTAATGTTCACCCATTTCCAAGCTGGTTCCCATTTTTCCATACCATTAGTACTGTGTGTCCTCTATCCACCCTTGATTTGCTTGGCAGCCCTAGGAATAGTGATTCAATGCATAAGTAAGCAATGTGCATAATTCTGCTTGTCAAAAATTACATTAGTGAATATTAAATTATATTGCAAGTTCATTTTCACCTAAAGGGCAATGGTTCATTTCAGGTAACATTTAAATATTTGATCTTTTTTTTTTTAAAGAAAATCAGAAAAAATTAAAAAAAGCTATGTAATAAGAGTTGTGTTTTTAATATCGCCAATTATCTATTTTCAATTTAGTACTGAAATATATTACATGCCTTGTCATATTATGTAATTAAGGGTTTAAAGGTCAATGTGTACATGCATTATTATATTATATGTACATTATATGTACATGTATTATTATATATGTACATTATATGTACTTGTATTATTATATTATATGTACATTATATTTACATGTATTATTATATGTACTTTATATGTATATGTATAATTATAGTATATGTACATTATATGTACATGTATTATTATTTTATATGTACATTATATGTAAATGTATTATTATATTAAATGTACATTATACGTACATGTATTATTACAGAAAAAGAGATTGAAATGGCAAAAATTACCTAAAATTCTTAACAGAAGACATATAATTTAAAACTAAACCAAGGTAAAAGTAAGTCAATTAAACTGACAAATACGAAGTTTCAAAACATTTACTGAAAGAAACTTTTGGGGTGCAAAGTCATGAGAGGTCATCCCCATTAAGCATGGTGGAAGAGACATAAGTGATCATATCTGATGCGTAATGTTTCAAAACACAACTAGGAAATATCATATTGCTTAATATAGTTACACTAAAGATGGCAGCTTGTATAAATTTTATACACATATTGCTTTGATATGAACCAAAGTGCAAAACACTCTACCTTAGTCAGATCTTCACCATGTTCCCTCCCTTCCCCTCATGGCAACAGGTGATATGTCTGACTGTGTTTTTACTATCCCACTGAAAGTTAGGTTGTATTTTACAAAAGGTATTACATTTGTTTGTTATCCACAAATAAAACCACATGATTGCATTTATAGTAAAGTTAACTGCACTTGCATACGTGGAGTCACTGTATGCCTGGAGCTGTCTATAGGACTCAAGGTAATAATTCAATTCCCATAGTAAACCTATGCAAACACCATGCTATTAAAAATTCAAAAACTTAAAATTTCTGAGTGACCTTGATCAAACCTATATTAGTATAGATGAAACCTGGATGTCAGTTTCTGTGTAAAGGAACGGATATGAAACGCAGCATGTTTTGGACCTGCATGCATTTGAAACATCTGCTTTCAATTCCGCAAAAAAGAGTCAGGTGCTAATTTTAGTAATGTGTTCTGAACTCACGACTGTTAAAGGACAGAAGTCACATTCATAAAACAATGTTTGATTTTTTTGTTTCACTTACAGCTAGGATAACATCTCAAAAGATTCTTTTACCTAAAACATAACTTACATGCAGATATTTTATTGCAATACAGCTAATTTATATCTACAAAACATCAGTAAATAACGAATACGGTACACCTTCTAGCGTTTATAATTCTTCGATAGACTATCCTGCAACTAATACATTGTTATATGTTGCCATGGATACATTTAAATTTTGCTTAGCAACATGCCACAATTCAATACATACTGCATCTGTTAGATATTTGATAGATCATTGTGGGGGGGGGTGGTAGGTGGGGTAGGGGTGGAGGTTGGGTAAACGCAGGCAAAAGAAGGTTGAGTAACTTTTATCTATTATCAACAACAAAAGAGACACATGCTTTAATACGGCCAACAGACAGGTTACTATTTGCATTCCAAATATTTGTCTGTCTAATCAACGATATGAAGCGATTTGTAAAATGTGTCCACTGTCAGCTTGTAAGTTATTTATGTGATTATATAGTGGAATGTTTGCCCCTGTTTTTCCAATGTATTAATTTTAATTTTTAAACTCCTGTACCAAAGATATATGTGAATGATTGATTTTGAATGCATCCCCATTAATTATCAAATCAGCGATATGAACCGATCTGCCATGGTATCGATAAATAGCCACGACTGTCTATTTGCAGGTAATTATTTTGTAAGGTTTTGCAACATTCATTAATTTAGTTACTAACTAGAGAGGGAAACCACCGCACATCTACATGTTTTTTTACTTGCTATTCGCTAGAAAACAGGGGCATAATTCTGGGTCTTTCTTCTTTGACCCTCGTTTAGATTACACAGCGGTAGATTGGAATATTGTTATTTTTTATATGCTTCGTCATCATTTAGCGAAACGTTTGCTCTTAATGATGCATTGTATTAGTTTTAATTTTCTAAAAACTCCATAATACCCGTATTGAAATGATCATTGAAGATTTGAACTTAACCATTCCACAACATCGTGTCTACATAGCTGGTAAACCACATTTTATTTGGATATCACTAAAGTAAACACTGTATTCAGTTTACGTTACGACAGCACTGGGGAACGTGCTATTCCAGTTTCTTCGCTTCCGCTTCCGGAATCCCATGTGTCATTCTGTTCTACAGTGTGCAAATGCAGTCTTGCCGCTATTAGTGAAACAATATTTCTTGCAAATTTCGAAACACCTTGTATAAGCTACTTTTTATATATATATATATATATATATATATATATATATATATATATATATATATATATATATATATATATATAAATTTTCGCGTAGTCTCTCTCTCTCTCTCTCTCTCTAGTAATTTTTGTCTTATGGTTAAAATAGTTTAACAATATTTACTTATTGCAAGGCTGTATCATTATATTTGGGTCAACAAAACGTTAAAAGGGCTTTACCTTTAACTATACATTATAATATTGAACGATGCGTGGTATCGATCAAAGATTGTCCAGACCTTCAATAGCTGTCCGTGTTTGTTATTCGAGCACGTTATCAAGATGGTGGAAGCGATCATACAACAGTCGGCTGCAGGTCTGTATGAACCAGCAACAGTGCCTGATGTAGGACAAGGCCCTGTGCTAGTTAAGTTATGAGACCCCTTACAATAAAAAAAATTCATCGTAATTTTTCTGTTTGACGAGAAGATGCCCCTCCCCATCAACAGGGGGCACACCTAAACACAATGGTAAATCCGGTACGTGTCATCTTTAGTGTAGCCATTCCATCAAATTAGGGTTAAAGACCCGCTTTGAAGTCTTCAGATAATGGCAATTAATGCCCCTTTGAGAATCTGACTAGGTGAAAATGCAAGTGATACAAACATGCCTGGTCGTGGTATTAATGCAAGAGAGATTATAAAAGAGTCTATACTCCTTGAGGCACGGCGATTTTAAATGACATTCAGAGCAGGCCAGGCGACCCAAGGGGCAAACGCAGAAAGATTGAATGACAAACCTGATATGGATGCCTGAGAGGTTGTAAGTTGCCATGGTAATGTGCAGATTGATAGTGTAGATCAGGATTAATGTATTTCAATACAGAAGAAACAATGACAGATTCAATTATATATATATATATATATATATATATATATATATATATATATATATATATATGCATGCATATATATATAGTGGAAAGTTGTAACAATATAATTCAATTATTCACCACGTTGCTCAGAAATAGTATCTTCCACAGGTAAACTCATTGGTCACGCCAGTGTATGGTACGTTGATGATTTATTTTAAGGTGAAGAAAACAAAGAAACTTGGTATAAGTGCGTGCAGATTTAGTATTCACTTTTGAATTTTTATACCTCATGCCGACAAATCAGTTTATACCCCCAATAATCAGAAACAAAGAATGTTCAGAGAATATGATCGCGTCCGTAAAAAGAAGCTTGCAGACTTGTCAAAGAGGAAATCATAATGACAGGATTTTGAGGTATCCTGCAATAAAACGTGATCCAATAAATGACCAGTTAAGACTGAATGTGATTCCTGATACAATGTTAAATGTGCATCTTTCCGTGTTTGGGGAGTAGTTTATTTTTAAAAACAAAAGTAGGCCGTAGACGGATCATATCAGATGTTTCCTTGAACTGATAGCAGTCTTCATAGCATTAAAGTAATATTGTTTAAAATATAGAATTTCTCAGTCTTGATTCGGTCGTAGTAAATATTTAACGATATTTCTCAGTCTTGATTCGGTCGTAGTAAATATTGAACGATATTTCTCAGTCTTGATTCGGTCATAGTAAATATTAAACAATATTTCTCAGTCTTGATTCGGTCGTAGTAAATATTAAACGGTATTTCTCAGTCTTGATTCGGTCATAGCGTATATTAAAACGTCAATTTTCAGCATGGATTCGGTCATAGTGACTAGTAAACGGTATTTCTGTCTTGATTCGGTCATAGTGAATAGTAAACGGTATTTCTCAGTCTTGATTCGGTGATAGCGAATATTAAAACGTCAATTCTCAGAATAGATTCGGTCATAGTGACTAGAAAACGGTATTTCTCAGTCTTGATTCGGTCATAGTGAATATTAAAACGTTAATTCTCAGCACTGATTCGGTCATAGTGAATAGAAAAACGGCATTTCTCAGCTTTCATTCGTTCAGTGTGAATGGTAAAGGGATTTTCGCACCACTGATTCAATGATATTGAAGGGAATTTCTCAGCATTTATTTGGTCATAGTTAATAAAAAATGGAATTTCTCATTATTGATTCGGTCATAGCGAATAGTGAAGGTAATTTCTCAGTCTTGATTCGGTCATAGTGAATAGTAAAATTGTATTTCTCAGCAACGATTAGGACATAGTGAATAGTAATGGGTATTTTTCAGCACTGATTTGGTCATAGCGAATAGTAAATGGAATTTCTCAGTCTTGATTCGTTCATATTGAATGATAATAGTAATTTCTCGGTCTTGATTCGGTCATAATCGTGTCTTTGACAAAATAGTAATCAATTGCAGTGAGAAACAATAACAACCTTACCTTTTTATAAAAATAAATATTAATCCGCAGCAGAAGCCAGTGTCAATAGCGAGTCGATTATCAGGCCGGATATTAGAACCAAACAAGACTAATCTACAATATTCAACATTGATATACTGCGATAAAGGGCAAGTTTCTTTCATGTAGGCGATTGCTCAAGCTATTTCAGTACATGTAGGAATGCTTTTTCAGCCATGGGCGATGTACCTGAAGATGAGATATTGAGATCTGACTCTCTTGTGATGAAGTTTTTTGAAGGCATGTTTAATCAAAGATCATTTAGGCAATGTGTTATATTACTTGAGACGTTTAGAAAGTGTAAAAGTTTCTTAAAAAAGAAAGCAAGATAGCCCATGTTGAATATCTTAACGATTTGGCATTGGGATTATTGGATTATTATTAGCTCTTAGGAAGGAGATCGTTGCATTTATTAGATATTGGTAATATAAGGTTACTTTATCTGGGTATGTGCTACGTTATAATGGCCTACTAAAACATCGCAGAGAAAATGGAAATAATCCCATTGGTGTTTTAAAGGATTAGCTTTCAAAACGTATATGTGTTGGGTGCTTTCATGAATACAAGAAAAGAACATAATCGATTATTAAAACTAAGCAAATATTTATCAGTTAGGAAATGCAGTACGGAATTGTCAAAAGATACGCCATTATAAAATGGTTCTGGATTATTATCAAACGTGCAGGCATTTAGTATGTGAATTGCAAATAAGATGTGCATTATCGGAGGCCAGTGTGCCACTGGAAACTACTTACAAGTTGGCTGGATGGTCTAACTTTAAGACATTTCCACAGTATTACAAAAAAAAATGCTTTTGATAAGCATGGCAGGTTTTATAAGGCAGTACTAAAACTGTGAATGTTTGATTTACAGGTAATTGTCGTAAGCTACATTTGACATTTATCTCCGTTCTGATGCAACATGTGAAATTTATCTCCATTATGATGGATTTATTTTAGTAAAAGAAATGCGCTTCATGGTTCTGGGACTGTAAATATGCTTTAAAGTCTCATCTAATCCCGGAAGTGGTAAGATGAAACAGAATCCTCTCCATTCTCACCCCAAAAATGAATATTACCATTGAAGGGAACATTTGCGGGTCCACCTGGGCAAAATTTTGCAACTCTTTCTCTGTCAGGGTTGTTTACGCACGCAGATGTACACCCCAAGCTTTTAAAATTGAGTTGGAACTAATGCTCCACAAATTTAATTTTATCACTTCAACGTACACATCAAACTTCGCCATAATCATTCAATGTAAGATTCTTGTTAAGCGGGAGATTCTCCATAATCGTTGTATGGAATTAACACACCCGATTGCTCGAATCATCAACTTTTTTTTTTGCAAGGCATCACTTCGCATCTTCATATGTAATTCAACCAAATTTGATTTGTTCCAATACACTTTTTAGGTATCATTTATTAATGGGTCTTTGTCCTCTTCGTCGCCATCTAATGGAGTTCTGCACGCCAGTATTCATAAAAGCCTGCTTTTCTCGTCATGCAATAACAATTTTATTGCTAGTGGATTCAACCGACAAATTTTATTGGATGCTTTCTATTCAAGAAATCTTGAAACAAATTAAATTTCCAGCATTCTAAATCATCGTCTGCTAAGGGATTATTCCAATTTTATGAATGACCTGCACATTTACATTGCATATTCTTGTCTGGTTTCAAAATAAGCATGTGCGCATTTGAATATTGATAAAGCAAGCAAACCTGTTTAAAACTTCTTATGGTCCAGCCTTTCCTGGGCATGTCAATCTTGATATTCCGTTGTGGTTTAAATCTCTTTCATGAGATTTTTATTCATTGACTGGTTACGTTTTCGGCATTAAATATCACCTTTTTCTTAAATAATGGCCCATAGTTTTGTGATGTGGCGAATTAATTCGTTACCTTTGTTTTAGTAAATGATATGTTAATTGAAAGTGAAATTTTGGTCATATACTTTGATTAAATTTGTTTTATTTATTGGAAGAGGGCCCGTAGTTGTTCTTTCTATCGATCACTCAGTTATCTGTTAACGTTCTATCTGTCCGTCCACACTGGGCAATAACACCGTGGGAGATCATTCCCTAGTTAACGAACACAAAATCAAGGAGGTTTTAATGTTGTACAATCTCCCTTTAAAAGTTCTCTCCTCTGAACGTATGCAGTGTTCCATTTGTTTATCATGTGATTTCAGAATTATCGATCCAAAGTCTGACATCCATCATATAATTAGCACCATATTTTCAATTAGCTTATCCGCTCCAGTGGCCTCATTGGTTAGAGCGTACGCCTTGGTTGCGGGAAGGATGCGGGTTGGAACCTGGCCGATTCATACCAAATTTTTATTTAAAAAATATCACTAGCAGCTGTGTCGTTTGGCGTTAAGCATTAAGAGAGTGGTGTTAGGACTGGTCGGTCTGGTGTCAGTCTAATATGACTTTGTGGGACATCATGTAAACATATATGTCATGATTCCCCAGTGCTAGACATAACTATAAAACCGACACACTGCCGGCATCGTAGGGATATGACTAAAAAAAAGCTGTTAAAGCAACATTAAAAATCCAAATCTCTCTCTCTCTCTCTCTCTCTCTCTCTCTCTCTCTCTCTCTCTCTCTCTCTCTCTCTCTCTCTCTCTCTCTCTCTCTCTCTCTCTCACACACACACACACACACACACACACACACGCGCAAGGAAACTCGAACCGAGAAAAACATACAATTAGCTGGGTACAAGAATGACTTAAATTTGACTTTAATTGAACTTTCTGGGTCAAATCTGTATCAATTGCTATCACCTTTACCAGAAAACCGTGTCAGCAAGCCAACCATACCACATTCCATACAAGATTAAATCCCATATATTAACCACCATTGTGGTGCAGTCGGTTTAAGCCAGTCCCGAAGGAGGATTGCTTTACAGGTTTCACTCGATTTTGGACTCCATTAATGATACCACTCATTTCCGTGTAACACTATCCCAATTAGGATAACGGCATTTAAACCGCAAGATGGTTCACTGACGGATGGAAAGACGCACGGATATAACGAGTCATATGACCTCTCTTGCAAAATGTGAATATAAAATCATGATACTATAAATTCAGCGACAAAATATTTCCATCAGATGGTTGCGAGTATTATGAACCCAATCAACCAAGCTGACCTAGGTAACGGTGGGAATCCGTCTTTCGATGTATTGTTAATTCTGTTAGCACTTACGTAAAAGGATGAAAGTAGCCACGTTGTCAGGTAATATTGAACCTCATGGCAGAATGGTACAGTGCCTTGAGTAGAGTTTAATCGTTTATATCAGTAACTCCCCAAAACAGCGGTACTGCACGTTTTGCACTGTCAGTATACGTCATTCCGTACATTTTAATCGAAATGAAGTCCCCACTAAAGGGAGAGAATTCTTCATAGAATGTATTTTGCACACATTGGCTACCTGACAGCAATCCAAATCCCTTTAGAAATCAGCTTTAAATCTACTATAGCAGTAATGTGTTGTCTCTAATCGTTTATGCATTCTCATAGACTAATATAAAGAGGCTATAAAACGTGTACGTGCGTGTCACGACAAATCACAATTACTTTCACGACTTCCACTTATTATAATTACCACTGGGGAAATGTCAGAGAGAGAGAGAGAGAGAGAGAGAGAGAGAGAGAGAGAGAGAGAGAGAGAGAGAGAGAGAGAGAGAGAGAGAGAGAGAGAGAGAGAGAGAGAGAGAGAGAGAGAGAGAGAGAGAGAGATCAAATGGCTAAAAACAGCACGTATCGCATGTTGAATCCGTTTGTTATGGGGATATTACCGTTACCCCTATGAATATTCTGAAATCATTTCAGTAAATTCTATTTGATCTATAGTATTATTTAATAAAAACTTTTAACAATATTGGATATAATTGTATGTACATTATGTTATATTAATTTATTTACTGACTAGGACGAGACTGTAAATTGCATGACATTAATTTGTTTATTTCTATTTTAAGACTAAAATAAATCCTCCATTTTTCTTACTCAGATTTTAGATTGTTTATATACTTAGATAAAAAATTTCGTCACAAATAAGTCACTAGTAAAAAGTCATTATTTCTACAGGGATTTCGTCTGTTATCAGACGACCTCTACACGCTACTAGTACATTATAAGATTGCAACCAATTCAATGTCTTGAAACAGGAAGTAATACTCTGAATGTAAGTGAGCTTGCGCTGAGAAATTACAGTCTGCAGTGTATGTGTGTATATATATATATATATATATATATATATATATATATATATATATATATATATATATATATATATATATATATATATATTTACAGGCATGTAACACATCTCATCAGCGTGATATCTTTACTTATCACAAAGTATGTATAGTCTTCATACGGTATGTGCAGGTTCATATTATTGATATTACCACATGCTAAAATATCACATTGAGTGATTCTGATTGGTCCAAATAAGCACATGAAATTAGTACCGATTGACTGGGATCGTGGGAAAACGTTTGTAACTCCGACTTCTGGAATGTTTTGTTCTGAATGAACATTTTAGGCGGCAATATTTAACTCGACTCGCGAAAGGAAATTTAGAAAAATTATCTCTGCTTTTTGAATATGGAAATGTTACCCCCACAAGGGGGTAACATAACAATATCGCGATAAGAAAAATGGCGTAAAGCTACAAGACAAGAACAACAATAGGAAGTAAATCTAAGGGTATTGCTTATTTGATAGCGGGTGACGGGATATTTTTACTAGTTCAGCTTTGTCTGGAACTACATTTTATGCACATTCTGTCAGAATGAACCAAATCATTCGTTCCTTTTTCTATCTAATAATTTCCACTGAAATAAAAACTGTGATAAAAAGAATCTTAGATGGGTAACGATTTAATATTAAATTTATGAAACTTGTTGACTAATGTTTCATAAATTCATTATTACATCAATACCCATTTGAGATCCTCTATATATTATTGGGATATTTATCTATTAAAGCCGATCTGCATAGAGATAAAGCCAACATATTTCGTGGATATTCATTATATAACTCATTGACGAATGAGCTTAGTAGACAACTCCCATTCCCTAAACAAGATAAACAAAAAGAAGAACAAAAATGAAAAAGATGCAAAAAGGAATGAAAACAATTAAGACGGGAATGACAAAGGTATGTATTTTGTTGACTTTATATGCATTGTATTGTATTGTGCGGCATACGGGACAACTCTGTATTACTTCCTTTTAGCATTACGTCATCAAAAAGTATGACGTAATTAATGTTATTTTAGCTACTAATGTTGATCTGTTTATTGGTGGCGCTCCACAGTTTCGTATCTTGCATAGGGTTAGAATTTAAAGAAAAAGAATTCCTTCGGGTTTCCTCAATATTTATATTGGCTTTTTTTATTAAAAAAAACAAACCAAAAAAAAACAACAAACAACAGCCTTGTATATCTTAGGTATTGTTCAAAGAACCTTTAGTTTCCTTTAGTTTTTGGTATATGATTGATGGGTGTAATATGGGTTATAGAGCTTACAGCTTGACCTTAACTCCATATGAGCACCTTTAAAAAATGTGCTGGCTCCACTTGGTTATTTTCACTTCCTAAACTTCAGAGGTAAATTGTTAAAAAAGAGCCGATAACCATTCTACATTTTATATATTAGGTAATTCATTTATTGCACTTTCAGAAGTTGGTATTGTCTATTCTGGCAAAGTTCATTTTCACTATTTTAATAGGTGCTAAGAATAATGTACTGTCAAAAAATCAGGCTGAATTTTGGAGCACAAAGGAGCAGTCATTTTTTAACCTAGGTATTGTTCAAAGACCTCTAATTTCCTTTATTTTGGTTGGTTGGTTGGTTGATGGGCTTAACGCCATTTTTCAGCACACGATAGGCTATTCATGGCGGCCAGTATTTATGGTGGAGGAAGAAACCGGGAAATCACCGGAAAGAACCACCGACCCACGAGAAGCTACTGGCAAGCTTTCTCACATATCCACATTCGCCGAATCCTAGACTCGAACACACGCAGACAGAGGTGAGATGGCAGTGATCCGTAACGGACAGCGCTTTAGACCACTCGGCCACTCGGGGCCCCCTTTATTTTGGTGTTATGATGGTATAATATGGGTTATAGAGTATACTGCTTGGCCTTACTCGATATGTACAACTTTCCTCATTTTCACTTCAGAGGTAAATTGTAAAAAAGAGTCGATAACTTTTTTTTTACATCTTATGTATTTGGTAACTCATACATTGCACTTTCGAAAGTTGGTATTGTCTCTTCTGGCAAAATTCATTTATCCTATTTTAATAGCTGCTAAGGATAGTGTACTTTAGAGACAAATTTAGGCTGATGTGTGGTGCACAAGGAAGCGGTCATTTTAGTTAGCAGTGTGCTAAGATCACTTAAAATTTCCAAAAGTACAATATCCAAAGAAATGTCAGCCACATTAGGTCAAAGTAGCATAGAGGTATGCCAACATTCTCTCCACTGTGCATGCTTTATGTGCAAACAACTTCACCTTGCATACGTCACTCTCTCAAAAGCACATAATAACTGGTGTGTATTTTGTTGACTTTATATGTCTTGTATTGTATTGCACGACATACGAGACAACCCTGCATTACGTCCTCTTAACATAACGTCATCAAAAAGTATCACGTCACTAATGTGATGTTGATCTGTTTATTTATGACTCAATCATGTTGTTATAAAGCGCCCACTATCATATGTATGTATGTATGTATGTATGTATGTATGTATGTATGTATGTATGTATGTATGTATGTATGTATGTATGTATGTATGTATGTATGTATGTATGTATGTATGTATGTATGTATGTATGTATGTATGTATGTATGTATGTATGTATGTTTGTATGCATGCATGCATACATACATACATATATATATATATATATATATATATATATATATATATATATATATATATATATATATATATATATATATATATATATATATATATATATATATATATATATATATATATAATGCATCAGGTAATGAAATGATAAATTTACCGTTAAATAATATATAATCTAAACTTAATGCGAAATTTAAAATGCATGATAGAATAGGATAGATTACAAACCCAATATATAAAATTATCAAGCAGGTACTTAAGTTTTATTTACAACTGCGTTCTAAAACCACGCTGCAGGGGCAAAGCAGTATAAACTCTTAGTCAATCAAGTTAACTCACGAATAAATTGTGATAGCATCTCTTGCCGGGCGGTAGATTCTGGCACGTTGAAACACTCAACTAAAATGTGGATCAGTAATGTACAGGCATGCCTGGCTGATAAAAATCTAGCAAATTCATTTCTGCAATCACGGACTATTGGGATCAAGAGTTTGTCAAGGCCATTTTCCCCTCAGATCTTCGATTCAATAAATCGCTAGCTTTGTAATATTTACCATGCAACAGCTGAATTTATTGCATTGCTTTTTAATAATGATAAGATAGCAAAGAACTGCATGGATGCGACTGAAGTAAACCATATGGCATTTTAGTCTTTAACCTGGATGTTAATGAAGCGACAAAATAACGTTTTATCAGATCATGTCTGAAAACGTGTTATTTCGAAGACAAACGCAAATTAATGTGACCAGTTCATTTGTTGCACTGCTAAACCCTTGATGCCACTTGATGTAGCAACCCAATTTAGTCGTTATCCCTGAGGATGTAGTATTATAATAAGCAGATTGAATTTGACTTAATTCAATCAATCAATCAAACAGATTTTTGCAACCATAATGAGTGTCACCGTGCTATCGAGTACTCATCAATAGGATGAAAGAGACTTCCTTCTTATCAGGTCATTTAAAAATGGTCAGTCATATCAACATCTTTAATGGCTTTTGCCACCTATACAGTACCATAATAAGTTTTTTTTTCTCATATATTAACGTTTGGATAACTTACTCATTTGACGGAGAACTATTGCTCTAACACTAGTTATACAAAGCCAAAATATAACAGCATTCGTTACGGCTATGTATAAATTAACATATATCGACAAACAGACGTTTGATTCCTATTAAATGTGCAACTTTAAGTCGGCTGTTAAATGCATGGTTCTAATTCTGAATGTTTGCGTCCATTAAAACCTCCCATGTTTGAAGATATGTAAACTTTCTTACAAGCGTTCACATATAATGGTTCGTAACGGCTCTTTGTTATAGAAAATAATTAATGAAAGGTGAAAATACTTTGTATTCTAATTTATAATTCATAGTAATTATAATAATATTATTCTAGAATTCTAAATTAATGTTAATTACTTCAGAAGTCCAAAAGTTAAATAATATAGTAATACATAAATTATGGATGTGAATAATTTCCTGCCATTCTGCATATTTTTCGTTGACGATATATCAGCGGACGGGAGCAAAGATAATGTGCTTGAACACTAATAGGTATATTGTAGTAAGTTTTGTTTTATATGTAATAATTTTATATTTTCACTTGGTTTATCGGCGTTACACGGTGCTTTAAATTAACAAGTCGCAATCACATTTTCAACGACGTTGAACGACAAAAATCTAACCAGTCTAGTTGTGCAAAATGTAAGACACCTTCCATAATGTTTTCAGTTCTAGTGTTGTTGTGTTGTTGTTTTGGGGTTTATCTGTGTGTGTGTGTGTTGTTTATGGTGGTTTTCTTAAAAAGCGCTAATGCATCGTATATTTCTCACACACGTCACAGACTGGTATTAGTTATAATCGAAATATTTTCTAATTTTGAAAGGACCCGCATTACCAGAGAGAAAAGATATCATTGCAAACGGGGATTGAAATCGATGGCATGCCGTTGCCAATAGTTAACGATCTAAAAATTGCGCAAAGTCTTATGTGATATATTATTTGCACGCTATGAAAAACACATAAACCCGAGTACAGACAGAGCAAGAAAACTTGGAAAGGAAACACTTACCTACATTAAGGCTTACTATGATCAACCAAAGGGTAGTATCTTCTCGCCGTCATCAAACATGTTGTAGGAGATTATGCTTGCGTCCCCAAGAATTGCGCAAAAGCAAAATCTCTAGTTTTCCAATAAGTAACGCGCTACATTCTGTTTTACGAGCAAAGAGTAATTCTACGTGTCGTGAGCCAGAATCTTAGTTCCCTCCTAGTCCATTAAGACGAATCGATCTGAAGCTGATTTTTTGCTTCAATCTACTAGAAACGAAAGCTTCCTTGATGAATATGTCGAACACAGAAGATCTTTATCTTGAAATTAAATTAGTCACATCTGCATTGATGAAGCGAACATTACTGCACCGTACTGATTAGATTTGTTACCCAATTTTTAAAACACTGAATGCTTCTTAGAACCAATATTATGTTTCAGAAATGGTACATTTTGGTACATTCAACATTTAGGTTAATACGCGTCTGAAATCAATGATATAACATAGACAATGTTGGTATGTGTTTTGCACATGTTAAACAAATATTAGCAAATGGTATTCACATCCGAAAAATATAAATGCGGTTTACTTGAATTAAGAGACTTATTGACACGTAATAATACAGAGACGCAGAATATTGCATTAAGATGTGCCGCATTTTCCTGGACAAGCGTGTTTTTTTGCATGCGTTTCGCATATGATAGACAAATAGTATACACACGAGATTCACAAGCGTAAAATATAAATGTGATCTACTCGTATTAAGAGGATAATACAAAAAATGTAACACTTTTTATAAACATTTAATTATACAGACGTAAAACTCTGCATTAAGGTGTGCCGTATTTTATTTGGACAACAGTGTTTTTATGCATATTTTACACATGTGAACTAAATGTGTATTTGGTACACACACATACACACACATATATATATATATATATATATATATATATATATATATATATATATATATATATATATATATATATATTTATTTATTTATTTATTTATTTAAAATTACATATTTCCTCAAAAACAGTTCATACATATGTGTCAAAGATGCTGATATTTCGAAATGTAGGTTTCTTATTTATATCATCAAGAGGCATGATAATGTTGTCATGTATTATTATCTATGCTTTTCTACAACTTGGTAACCTATTGTTCAGCTAAAAAGTCACACAATTGTCTCTTTAAATGTGCTCTCTCTCTCTCTCTCTCTCTCTCTCTCTCTCTCTCTCTCTCTCTCTCTCTCTCTCTCTCTCTCTCTCTCTCTCTCTCTCTCTCTCAATTAATGCTGAAATAACAGTTACGACGAAAGATTTACCCCCTCATTCTCCAACATAATCTCTCTTATATGATAAAGTTAATAAATTGCTAACAAAAGATATTATTTGATATTATAAGTATTCCCCTCAACAATCGTCAATTAACACACAGAGCTGGAGGACTACATACTTTGATGAGGACCTGTCTCTGGACGATTGCCAATAATGTGTTAGGTCAACAAGAGTTGTTCAAATATTATAAACTTTCTATTGTTTAAAGATGTAAAGTTACAATGTTTTATCAAGCCTTTCTAACAAGCATTTAGACTGGTTCAAATCGCGTCATGCGACGCAGAAAACTCTTAAGTTATTTGTCATAATGCTACTCATATGTTTTTGCGCACTTTTTGCGTGATTTGACACTATTTTACATCAATCTTTGCATCAAATAAATGATATTTCAAAGACCTCAAAATACGTGAGAACGCAAATTTATTCAAAAGATTTCCCTTAAATTATCACTTGGCGAGTACAGTAACTCATTAAAGATCAAAGACATACTAAACATCAAAAACATGGTAACCACATATTTACAATAACAAACACCATCGCGTGGTATATAAATAAAACAAATACTCGTAATCTGTTCAAAGCCATCGGTACTTATAAGAATGGTTTTGTTTGGTTTGATTTGGTTTGGCTTGGTTTGGTTTGGTTGGTTTGCTTGGCTTGGTTTAGTATGCTTTATTTTGGTTTGACTTGACATGGCTTGGTTTGGTTTGGTTTAGTTTAGTTTATCGTGGCTTGGTTTTATGTTTAATAAGAAATCAACGCAGGAAATCTTATATTTTGCCAAGCAATTAAGATAGAGTGCCATACTAAGTGACACGTCATGGCGACCTGAAAGTGGCTATACAGAACTAACACTCTTTCGATACAGCATATACAAGAATATGAACAATACCCCAATTATAATCTTTTGAGAAAAGTATGAAACGATTATAACAGATCATATTCAAACAACAAGTCTTACTGGGTCATTTATAATTTTTTTTCCACTGTTTTATATTATTAGGTTTATATTTTTAATTGAGTAAAACACATGTCCTATAATTTAACTTAATTGTTTTTAATAAATGAATTATGGTGACATAAATTCATCCATGGACTATGAGATTCATATTACCCTCATTGTCAGTAAAAACTTCATACTTCATTAGAACGTTTCTTGTACAAATTTTAAAAAATAAAAACGATATACAACATTTTTGAAGAAAGTGATTTTAATGTTTCTCAGTTAAAAGATTATTAATAAGAATTTTTGAAGTGTTTAAATGACACGTACCAGTTTTATGCATTCCAGATTTAACAACGAATTGTAAATATTCCAACAAAGAAATTGTAATCCTTAAAATGTAAATATTACTCATTCAGATTGGTAGGGAAAATTATCCCATCTTTGTGTGACATAATATACAGCCATTACCATGTAGTAAATTATTTTAAATTTATTTACAAATCTCACTTTGAAGAACTGTATCAATTTAAACCATTTTTACCTATTGTTTTTATTTTTGACATCACCTGGATATAAATCTGAGTCTGGACCATTTTGAATAAGCTAAGACTTTTAACACGTATGTATGTATGTATGTATGTATGTATGTATGTATGTATGTATGTATGTATGTATGTATGTATGTATGTATGTATGTATGTATGTATGTATGTATGTATGTATGTATGTATGTATGTATGTATGTATGTATGTATGTATGTATGTATGTATGTATGTATGTATGTATGTATGTATGCATGTATGTATGTATATAAATATATAAATGTTATACTTAACGACGAACGGTACAAATTGTTATCAAAACAAGGTGGTTACATACTGTAAGACAGTTGCTTATTTATCGAATTTAATTGTCATCACAAGCATCGATTTCAAACCAAAATTAAAGGACAACAATGGCTTCAGTATCACCTGTGAATGCAGAAACAAACATCAATTGAAACACATGTGAATGCAGAAACAAACATAAATTGAAACACACGTGAATGCAGAAACAAACATAAATTGAAACATATGTCAATGCAGAAATAAACATAAATTGTAACACGTTTAAATGTAGAAATAAACGTAAATTGAAACACATGTGAATGCAGAAACAAACATCAATTGAAACACACGTGAATGCAGAAACAAACATCAATTGAAACACACGTGAATGCAGAAACAAACATCAACTGAAACACACGTGAATGCAGAAACAACATCAATTGAAACACACGTGAATGCAGAAACAAACATAAATTGAAACATATGTCAATGCAGAAACAAACATCAATTGAAACACACGTGAATGCAGAAACAAACATCAATTGAAACACACGTGAATGCAGAAACAAACATCAATTGAAACACACGTGAATGCAGAAACAAACATCAATTGAAACACACATGAATGCAGAAACAAACATAAATTGAAACATATGTCAATGCAGAAACAAACATCAATTGAAACACATGTCAATGCAGAAACAAACATCAATTGAAACACCTATGAATGCAGAAATAAACATAAATTGTAACACGTTTAAATGCAGAAACAAACATTAATTGAAACACCTATGAATGCAGAGATAAACATAAAATCCTCACAACCATTTTAATTTGTTGCTTATTCTGTGCATAAATTGCTAAAGTCTCTTGGAATGCTCTTTTATGTTGTTTTTATTTTATACAAGAATCACCACTCCAACAATGTTGACCAGATCAATTCACGCAAGATGAGTTTACAGAAACACATAACATATTATTTGTTTGGCTAATGGGGGGGGTCTGTCTGGTGCCCTCTCCCAATGAAAAGGAATGTGTTGACGAAATTTTAATTTCTTCAGCTTAGTATGTAAACAGTAATTAATTTAACAAAATAATTGAAACATTTTGTGTATAATGCAAATCTTAAAATAGTCGCTGTGGTAAAACTAAGAAAATACTTCTTTTATCGCTATAGTATTGCAACCGTTAATCGCACGGGCACAGAATGGAGATACACTGCACGCAAATTTAAGGTTCTTGTTTTAATAAAATATACAATGAAAAGACAATTACCTTTTTATAGTAGATACAGAAAAAATAAATAGTTTACGCTTAAAGTGGAAATATTCTGTGTTCTCGCTCAGCTAATGTCTAACTTAACTATTGAGATTTTACATTGTCATAAGTCTAGAAGGAGAATGAATTAAGATATTGATGATGTTATATAGTCTACCGAAGTCATTTGATTATTGTGGTACACTACAACCTATCTTGAAAGATCACTGTTATGAGAGACCACCTATCTTGGGAGACCAAATTCTCAATGCATGGATTTAATCATTTTATAGTGTTATGACCTCTCTTGAAAGACCACCTGTCTTGAGAGAACATTATTATTTGGCAGAAAAGTTGGTCTTTTAAAACAGGTTCTACTGTAACAAAGGGTTATTTCCAAACTCACGAAGCATACAATCCTTGATTGAACGTTGCTGTCTTCTGTTGTAATCAAACAGTTACAAAATACGATTATCTAACACTTTAAAAATAAATGCAGTAGTACTGCAAGGTGCAGTATTGTCATTCATTGTTCTTGTAATTATAAAGCATAGTGTTGAATCAATGAAATTCCGAACTAGCCATTCGTTTTTCTTTGCAGACGACTCAGTATTATGTTAATAATATCTTAATAATACTGAAATTGAAGAAAGGATTATCATCTGTTTAAAAACAAATTGGTCGAAACAGCGGCTTACCACAGTTAATGGTACGAAAACAGAAGTACTATCGTTCTCAAATACATAACCACCTGAACTATGCTTAGATGGCATAAACATACACTTTTTTTTCTCATATACACCGTGATTTCACAATTTTAACGATTTTGAATTGCGACGAACATATTGAAAATACAGCCAAAACGGGAATAATAAAAATGACAAAAATAAAAAGATAACAAAAAAACAAACAAGAAAAACATTAGCATTGTCAAGTGCATTGAAGTTAATTTTTTTTAAAACAAAACTCTTTCAAATTGTACCTGACTTATATTAAACCAAAGTCGAATACTCCAGTGGAGTTTTGGACAGTTGAAATGCGGAGAGTTTGGAGACAATAGAAAAAGGGCAACTTGAAGGTTTTTGCGTAAATAGGTGATTTGTCATACTATGGAAATAATGAATGTATATATTTAACACGGGTATTGATCTATCCTTGAAATAAGAATTTGTTGAAAACTCAGAACTTTTATTTGGAATAGCAACGGTGTTCCCGATTTATTGGTGCAAGAAGTTATTCCCTTTGCGTCGTTGAAATAAGTTGATATCCATTTAGTAATATGTATAAAATTGCTAGGATCTCATGCAGATATGTCCCTTATCGAAAATCATTCAATCCATTTAGTGTCAATTTGGGGAATAGCCTTTCATATGATGTATATCACATTACGTCAACAGGGGAGTTCAAACGATCCCGGCTTCCAGAATCTAATACTGTTATAAACGTTTTGGAATGGCCATGGAATATTATTGATTTTACACGTAAAGCTGAGAGATAATTGCAGCTCCCTAAGGCAGTTTCTCTATTGAGTAGATTTAAGTGACATTCTTGTCTGTGTATGTGGAGAAGACGTACAAACCAATGAACCTTATTTTTTCTTCTTCATGTGACTGGTATTTTAATCAGAGACGAAGTACTTGATATAAGCCGACCGATTTTAATTTTGGGCTTTTTATTAGAAGGACTTCTCAAACTAGCCAAAGAGAAAAATATGATTATAGAGATGCAGAACAAATTTATATTAATATTACGAGACGGTTTTTCGAATTTAAATTATTATCTTCACTACTTTTTAAAATTCAAATTCATTAACGTCCTTTCCATATCACCAGTATAATATTTCTGTATGAAATAAATTTATTTAATAAATTAATTGTTATGCCAGCTGTCTAAAGTATTTCGAGATTTTACGAGAAATATTTTTAGTATCGAAAGATGAGAGTACATTTTTATAGCTTTTAAGTGAATCCCAATTATTGTTGTTGTTGTTGTTGTTGTTGTTGGGCTTAACGCCATTTTTCAGCAAACGATAGGCTATTCATGGCGGCCAGTATCAATGGTGGAGGATGAAACCGGGAAATCACCGTAAAGAACCACTGACCCACGAGAAGCTACTGGCAAGCTTTCTCACATATCTACATTAGCCGAATCCTAGACTCGAACACACGCAGACTGAGGTGAGATGGCAGTGATCGTAACGGACAGCGCTTTAGACCACTGGGCCACTCGTGGCCCCTGAATCCCAATTGCATCGGTTGCAAGAAAAAATAGATCAAGTTAAGCTTTAGTGCACAAGAGATCGGTGGGGTAGGGGGATCGGGAGCGGGTGGAGGTCTAATCACAATAAATTATTCTTCCCCATGAAATAAAACAAATTGGCAATTACCGTCATTGTAAAATTAGTCAAATGATAGCAGAAAGCGGAAATCTAAAAGTGTGATATTAAATAAACATCAACGAGTGTAAATTTAACAATGAGGCAAAATAATTATACAGATAAATATGCATTAATTTTTTGTAAATCACAAATATAAGCACAAATTTCTATATATTGTTGACAAATAGGGCAAGGTATTTCTCACATGATTTTGTTGCCAAAAGGCAATTACATGATAATGAGAAACTATGCACAAAGATATGGCATCATTCAAGACTGGTGCTTGATACTAGATCAAGAGAAATTATTTTATTTGATAAGTTTGATTTTAATCCTGGGCGACTACATATTACTTTTAATCATGGGCGACTACATATTTTTTTTAATCATGGCCGACTGCATATTACTTTTAATACTGGGCGAATACAGCTTGGTTTTAACCCTGGTTAAATACATATTAGTTTTAACCATTGGTAAAAGCATATTACATTAAACCCTGGGAAAAGAGATTAGTTAAAACTCTGGCAAATACAGACTGGTTTTGACCATGGGCAAATGCATATTAGTTTTAATCCTGGGCAAACTAATATTAATTTTAACCATGGGCAAATACCTGAAACATTCCTCATCACGTTATCCCTGTCAATCGCGCCAGGCAGACTTTCGTTTCTGGCGTCACACGCTCTTTGTTCAGAATTGCTACGGAATATACTTACAGCGTGGAACTGTTATTCTCGAACAATCTTTCAGAAAATAAGAATGGTCTCGATGATGGTGACTTTTGTATTTCATACTATGACTTCACGCATTCTAAACGCTACACCGCTGGTATAGTAACTTAAAATCAGGGCGTTTCGTTTTTATGACAAAATTTTACCATCCTATCTACGATCTAGTTAAACAAAACAGCCATTCCC
The DNA here is from genome assembly GCA_016746295.1 of Potamilus streckersoni. Taxonomy (NCBI): domain Eukaryota; kingdom Metazoa; phylum Mollusca; class Bivalvia; order Unionida; family Unionidae; genus Potamilus; species Potamilus streckersoni. The sequence goes on along the minus strand of JAEAOA010002224.1, from coordinate 673,844 downwards.
ATGACTTGTCAAAGAGGTCATTGTTACGCAAACCCCTGAATAAAAATGACAAGAATAATAATGTAACAAAATAAACACAATATAACAGTTAGCCGCATAATTTTACAGGTGCACTTTGAACGTATATATGAAATGTTTGTGTTTATTTGTTACTTCATCATTATAGAAAATATATTTTCATTATACGAACTCGAAACCACGAGCCACAAGTGTTATATAGAAAATATCACTTTCATGTCTGATTTCATTGTATAAGACATCTACTTACACCGCGCTGATACCGCATACAAAGGACACACATTGATCTCCTGCACAGTGCATATGTGTGTGTGTGTGTGTATATATATATATATATATATATATATATATATATATATATATATATATATATATATATATATACATATATAACATATTTGATTGGCTTCAATATTGTCATGTTATACATGACTTAACAAACCCCTGTATGGGAAATATAATGGAATTTAAAGTGTTGGTATAAAGCAAATTGATATACCAATACTACTGGTATATCAATTCGTGATCCGCTTATGGCGAAATGATACGAATATATAAACATTTTTTTTTTTTGCAGCGGCAGTTATGTACATCAATTATGAATTTCTACTCATCAATAACAAATGAAATATGAAAATAATGATAAAAAGTATTAATAGTCCATGTTTTCTAATGAAAATAAAATGGTACATAAATTTATTGGAATCCTTTCTTTTTTTCCGTTCCCTTCTTCCTCTCGTGCGCAAAAAAGCCCAACAAAACAAATACGCAAAATCTGGAGTGAGAGATAAAAACAAATTGCGCTGAACAACAACATTAAAAGTGAACTTGCGCCAAGTAACCTACAAGATTATGGTTCGTCGTAACGGTATGTTTACACTTTCTTTGGGCTCTATTTACAGTGTTCATAATATCAATGATACATAGTTCCAATAGCCTGTCGATATTTTAAGTTAAATTGTCCGTTACGATATACACATACTGGAATGTATTAATGCGCTGATGTTATTGTTCTTACCACCACCACCTCTCTCTCTCTCTCTCTCTCTCTCTCTCTCTCTCTCTCTCTCTCTCTCTCTCTCTCTCTCCCCCCCTCTCTCTCTCTCTCTCTCTTAACGTAGCTAGATACGGGCGAAAATCCAGGAAAATACGTGCGTTGGGGGGTTTTCGCGCATGTTCATACGACGATGTCTCTGGAAATTTGAAGTATTTGATTTGGAACACTAGATTGTACAGAAGACGAAAGCAACTTTCTGAGTCGGACTTGCATTACATATTTACCACGTAATATGCTGTGGTTTGGATAAAGTTCTGTCAGTTGAGGAG
>JAEAOA010002224.1:642500-670000 GCA_016746295.1 Potamilus streckersoni | reverse complement strand
CTAAGAAGATATTTATATATCGTGTTCATCTCTAAAAGGTCAATGAGGTTTCAGCGCATAAATTTAGATCAAAGTGTTTAGCCTAATCAATACCTAGGCGAGAACTTGTCCAGGATTCTCCTCGACAATTATCAGTTAGACCCCCACCATAACAAACATCCGTAACAAGCAAAACCGAGCTTTTGCTTGATGCATTTGAGATGCTTCTACTAACTTGCAATTATCCATGACGATAATCCTACTTATATTTGCCTAGAAACGGATGTGGACAATTCCTGCACATTGCCTGATCTAAGAGAACATTGCCGCATGTTAGAAATACATGGGCAATCAATACTCGTGTTAAGGTCGCACCGTACAAGGCTAAAAATTCAGTGTTGTAATATTCTCCCGTGACGCTTGTCTGATAGTCTCTGATGGCGAATTCATTTAGTATACAAAGTGATATATCTACAAAGTGGAATATCATGCACTTTTGAAACGAGAAGATTTGCAAAGATAATCAAACGTATATTAGAATCGTACAAATAAATTATCTCTACCTTACTAAATGAGCTCCACAAAGTAAGTAGAGTGTACAACAAACTCAGTTATTGGCACAGACTTACATATAAACTGCCTCACTGAGTCTCAACATTCTTTCATCCCATGGCCAAAACATTATTTTGGTGTGATTTTCATATCACCTACCCCATGGGAACGTGTGTGTGTGTGTGTGTGTGTGTGTGTGTGTGTGTGTGTGTGTGTGTGTGTGTGTGTGTGATTTGGATTTTAATGTAGCTTTACCAATTTTTCAGTCATATCACTACGGTGTCTGCAGTGTGGCAGAGTATAGTGATGTCTATCAATGGGGCATCATACAGTAGAAAATATAGCATGTCCCACCCAATCACATTATCCTGACACCAGGCCGACCAGTCCTAACACTAACATCTTAATGCTGAGCGCCATTGGAACGGCTGCCTTTGTATAAACGTACATCTGCTTTACATTTTTGCTTACGGTACGTTTTTGCATTGAGCTAAAAATTCTTGTACACGGAATAAATAAATACTAGTATCTTGAATCAGCAAAGTTATGGAGGCTTTACGTCACGATTAACATCACATTTTTGTTACAAAAGTCGATCAATACAACCTATATTTCATGTTTCACTGAATATAGCTAAAATTTATTAATTTACATTGATATAAATATATATTATTACGAGAATTTATAATCTAAACATGTATATGTGTACATATGAATTCACGTGTGTAATAATTGATACATGCATGTACTTGTAAATGAATGCATAATACGTAACCTGGTCATGTTGATATTTCATTCAAACTTGGATGGAGGAAAGGTGAAACTGTTGTTGTTGTTGTTGTTGGGCTTAACTCCATTTTTCAGCACACGATAGGCTATTCATGGCGGCCAGTATTAATGGTGGAGGAAGAAACCGGGAAATCACCGGAAAGAACCACCGACCCACGAGAAGCTACTGGCAAGCTTTCTCACATATCTACATTCGCCGAATCCTAGACTCGAACCCACGCAGACAGAGGTGAGATGGCAGTGATCCGTAACGGACAGCACTTTAGACCACTCGGCCACTCGGTGATATCAAGATGTTCTAAAAGCTCGAGAATTTTCAGACTGATTTCAATTTGAGACTTTGTTCTAAAAATTTAAAACTGTAAGATGCCGTTATACTTCTCAGTCATTAAACATACATATGGCTAATCGTTATTATGTACATTCACAACTCGCAAGCGCTGGAAGAACCCATACATCTAAATAACTTGTGAATTGTGCGCAAAGGCGGAAAATAAAGCATGCATTCCCTAACATCTGTGAAAACAAGAATTTGTTTTCATGAAAGCGCGAAGATCCTAACAAATAATCACAGCTACGTCATTAAAAATTTAACGTCGGGAAGAGATATTTCTATTCTATTTCATTTGTTATATTTACATTTTGACCCTTAAATATAATCCATACAGACTACTTACAAGGCAATTTGGAGCAAATGCTGTTTCGCCAGCGAATCTCGTTGGTAGGGTATGAAAGGTCTTTCACTTGAGAATATGCCGGGAACGCTAAGCACATTCATTCACCTGTGAACCTTTTCAATGGTAAACATATTATTTTACTTGCGAAATTCATTGGAATGGTAAACATTCTATTTCATCTGTGAATCTCGTTCGAATGGTAAACAAGCTCTTTCGCTTGAAAATCTTGTTAGATTGGTGCAAAGCTATTGCATCTGCGAATCTCTTTGGAAACGTAAGCAAACTCTTTCACTTGCGAAGATCGCTGGAATGGTAAACAAGCTCTATAGCTTACGAATCTTTTTGGAATGGTAAACAAGGTCTTTCACTTGAGAATCTCGTTAGAAGGGCACAAAGCTATTTCATCTGCGAATCTCTTTGGAAACATAAGCAAGCTCTTTTACTTGCGAAGATCGCTGGTATGGTAAACAAGCTCTATCACCTACGAGTCTCTTTGGAATGGTAAACAAGGTCTTTCACTTGAGAATCTCGTTAGAATGGTACAAAGCTATTTCATCTGCGAATCTCTTTGGAAACGTAAGCAAGCTCTTTCACTTGCAAATATCGCTGGAATGGTAAAAAAGCTCTATCGCCTTCGAATCTCTTTGTAATGGTAAACATGTTCTTTCACTTGCGAAACACACTGGAATGGCAAACATCCTCTTTCACATATGAATCTCGTTGGAATGGTAAACAAGCTCTTTCACTTGCCAAATTCATTGGAATGGCAAACATCCTCTTTAATCTGTGAATCTCGCTGAAATGTTAAACAAGCTATTTCACTTGAGAATTTCATTGGATTGGCAAACATCCTCTTTCGTCTGTGAATCTACTTGGAAATCTTAACAAGCACTTTCATTTGAGAAACTCGTTGGAATGGTAAGCAAGACTACATAATAATAATTCATACAAGACTTCAACATATAAGTCATGTAGGTTAAAATGGATGAAACCATAATCCTCCATTTTGTGGCTTCTAGATCTGATTTCGTCAGCACTCTATTGTACAAAGCATATAAGGGCCAATAACTCTTGCACACTATATTTCAACTTAACGAATAATGTTCTAGTAAACGATGTTATCGTTTTACAATTTATCTGGATATATTCTGGACTGCAATAGTAACTTAAATCAAAGAACGGACTGCTTCGTCATTTTTCCGTAACCACGATGTCTGAAGTATTCCGTCTATTTGCCATAAAACTACAATGGCCATGTCAAATAAATTTTCTTGTTTGAGAAGACTGGCACCAAGAAACTGAAACCACAATGAGAAAATTTATCTTGTTTGGGGAGGTCATTGAATTTAAGGCAAATATATTTTGTTTTGTACATTCAATGATTATTGTCCCATCCTAAATGCTTAGGATTCTTGCATCTTCTAAAAGTTGTAATCGTATTTACGAAACTGTCCTTAAAATGACATGTTAATGGGTGCTAACTTTATTGGTTCAAATGAGTCTTTTTCAACCAATTTCAGAACTAAAATAAAAATATGAATTTTATTTTTGGAAGATTAGAATTAAAAACAACTTTAATACTACCGATGACGCATAGATGTTGAAACAATGACCCACTGATCCGTTTTCAACCTGGTTTAGCAAATATTTCAGCATAGAACGATAGCACGCTCTTGTTTAATATTGCATCCCACTAGTAAGCGTATTTAAAAGACAATCTACCCAGGGGTACACAATACGTTGATCGCAAAGGTAATGTGAGTAAATCGCGTAGCATTACAAAATAGACATCAACCTATATATGTTTTGCGTCTTTGTGGTAGGTAGATCATTTTGGTTTGGTCATTTTATAAGCAGCTTGCATGCTGAAAAAGAATTTGCACCCCTGATCTACCCCATGGGACAGTTACAAAGTAAGGATACATTTTTATTATGCTTCTTCAATCACAGAACGTTTACTGGTGAATTATTTTTGCGCAACATTCCTAGACAAGGCGGTGAGCAACTTTCAATATTTTTAGAAAAGTCTTGTCTCTGGAATCTCTATCGAATGCATCCACGAAGTTATGCTGAAAATGTCTGCGCTCTGGTGATAAGTCAAGCTTTTGGCTGAGACAAAAGGTGTGAGAAGGCGTACCTGACAGGTATACTAAACTTATCTGGGGATGATCTGTGTACCAGTGCTTTATGAACCATAAAAATGACGCTTGAACAGTCGCGCTTGATTAGCAGTTTGTCCCATGTAATTGATGTTCAAAACTTGTCTCATAGTCAATTAAGCTTCCCCAGTTTCAAGACAGTGCTAATTCGTTTATTTCGCAAGCAACTGTTTTCGTGGTTTTATGAGAAACGATACTTTCGTACGTACTTGGATTCGTCGATATGGTAAGGAGTTCTGTTGTACCTCTTAATAATTACCGCTGGACCATACAGTTGTGGATTTGTACCAACCACAAAACACGAAAATTGGTACCCCACAGTAGGGTATGTGTTGTTGCTGTTGACTGCTCGACTAAGAGCTATGAAATAATTTATTCCCTTCCCAACCTTTCTGTCTTCGAAACATATGGCATGCGTTATGGTAATTGATGTTAGGGATTGTTGTTGAGATTAGCCTATCATAATGATGATGAGTTTGATATGTTGTATAGTGACGATACAAGCTTTCGAAGTCGGAGAATATGGTTTCGTGAACTACGTGTTTGGCTGAATCGATCTCATCATATGGAAGACTAAATCTAATCAATTATATTTATGATGGTCATAAGCCCGATGTTACAACAAAAATCCTAACCGCTCCGGTGGCCAAGTGGTTAGCGCGTCCGCCTCTGATGCGAGAGGTAGTGGGTTCGATCCCCGGTCGAATCATACTAAAGACTTACAAAAATGGTACTAACAGCTGCCTCGCCTGGCGCTCAGTATTAAGATTTTAGTGTTATGAATGGTCGGCCTGGTGTCAGATAATGTGACTGGGTGGGACATCATGCTACATGTCTGCGGCATGATGCCCCAGTGCTAGACATCACTATAAACTGTCACAATGCAGACATCGTAGCGATATGACTGAAAAAATTGTTACAGCTACGTTAAAAATCATAATCACATAATCATAACAAAAACTTGACTAGCAAATGCATGAACACTTAAAAAATTCTTTACTGTTAGAAACAGCGTGTCTCTGCTGTCCGGGGTTAGGTCATTGTATCTGTTCTCCAATGAAGGTAGATATACTGGTCTATCGCAGAATCTTTCTATTCTTGGAACGTGCCACGGTACTTTTTCACTGTGCCAGTATATCCGTAGGTTCCGTACGTATGGAATGTTTGGAAATTCCCGAGCAAATTTATTACGACTTTAATTACAAATTTAGCATGTTTTCATTTAATATGACAAAATAATTAAAATGTTATTATTATTATTATTATTATTATTATTATTATTATTATTATTATTATTATTATTATTATTATTATTATTATTATTATTATTATTATTAATACAAAGTAGTGATATCTGTCATAAAGTAATCTTGGATATTAAAAATAAAATTGTTTTATTGTATGATCTTTTAATCACATGGGTTTGAATATATGGGATGTTGTGACATATATTCAGGCTAGATCCAGCTTTTGGAAAAAAATTCGGATTAAAACAAGAAGCAAAATTATGTTATTTTTTTAAATTTATTTATTAGGGTATGCTAATATATTAGGTATATGTATTCCTTTTTAAGACTGCAAATCATCCAATGGTGTTCATGAGAGCTATTATTTTGTGTTTGAGGTTTATGATATTTCTCGAGTCCGCATACTATTTTGTCGTTTCGTGAGTGTATTTATGTTTGCTGGTCCTCTCTGTTAAGTATTCTACCCGGGTGCCACTCAAAGTTGGCCTTCTTATTATATTCATAGAGCGGTTTGTTAATTGTAAATACAGTGTCAACTCTTCAAGTTTCATCAATACGCTCTACAAAGTCAGTACAAAGTCTTTCAAATGGTGTTAGCTAGAGTGTAGGATTAATCATGCATTTTTTGTTTACAGTTTTCAGAACTTACACAACAATTGGCATTCACACAGCACATTCTGCTATGAAGTACCGAAAATTTAATTTTTGTTTTTTAAGAGCTTCGATTTTATAGTGAACTAAAATATTTTCTTTTCTTTTATCTCAATTATTTTTTTCTCGATTAATATAATGGAGATGATTTGATGATGTATTGTTATATACCAGGGCTAGTTATTTTCCATATACTTAGAGACGGAAATTTTCATAAAAGAAACTGGCAGGCCCCTACGCTAGACAATGGAATTGTTGGTCCCAGATATATATGCGTTATACTGTGGTACGTCCCGGGTATGTTCGAAAATACCTCGGAACAAAATGATTCATGGGAGCTCCGGTGGCTGAGTGGTCTACGGCGCTCATCTTTACAGATTAGTTACATCGTCTATGTCCATGTGGATTCGAGTGTCTGACTCGGTGAACGTATGTATCTGAGAAAGCTTGCCAGTATGTGACAAAAGCTTCTCGTGGGTCGATGATTCATCCAGGAGTTTCTCCGGGTTTTTCATCGACCAGATGTACTGGCCACCGTGTTTAGCATATCGTGTTCTCAAAAGATGGCGTTAAGCCCATAAAACCAACACCAAAATGTTTCGTGGTATCCAGTTCTACTACTCAGATACGTTAATGATTGAATTGGAACTATCCTAGAGTTGTCTTTCTTTATGACAAACACTAGTGAATAAAAAAACCCCCTCTAGTTACAAGAGTTGTCTTTCTTTATGACAACACTAGTGAATCAGGTGGCGCTCTACAGCATCGTATTTAGCATTTATTTAGAAATTTAAAGAAATTTAAAGAAAAAGAATTTCCCCGGTTTCCTCACTAGTCATACTGGCTATTTAAAAAAGAATGTATATCTTAGGTATTTTTTTTTAAAGAAAGAACCAATAATTCCCTTTATTTTGGTGTATGATTGGTGCGTGTAATATGGGTTATAGAGTATACAGCTTGGCCTTACTCCAGGTGTGCATCTTTCAAAAGAGTGCTAGCTCCACTTGCTCATTTTCACTTCCTGAACCTTAGACGTACATTGTAAAAAAAAAGAAGCCGATAACTTGTTTTTTACATTTTATATATTTGGTAATTCATTCATTGCACTTTTAGAAGGTGGTATTGTCTAGTCTGGCAAAATTCATTTTTCCTATTTTAACAGCCGCCAAGGATATTGTACCTTAGACAAATTCCGACTGAGTTTTGGAGCACAAGTGAGCAGTCATTTTAGTTAGCAGCATTCTAAAATCATTTACAATTTCCAAAAATACAATATCCAAAGAAATGTCAGCCACATTACATCAAAATAGCACAGGTGTTTTGCAGTGTTTTTTTTTTATTTAAAAAAAATATTTAGGCTACTCTCCGATACTGCAAACTTCCTTCGAATTATTGTAGTATGCTTCTGTGCAGCCCAACTTATCCAAAACCTTTTTTTTGACATGTAATACCATTCCTGCTCTGCCCACCTAATCCAAAGGCTATAAAACATCTGCTCAGCAATCCTGGTCCAAAGACTCAGATGACATGCAATAAAACATCTGCTCTGCCCACCTGGTTCAAAGACTCAGATGACATGCAATAAAACATCTGCTCTGCCCACCTGGTTCAAAGACTCAGATGACATGCAATAAAACATCTGCTCTGCAATCCTGGTCCAAAGACTCAGTTGACATGCAATAAAACATCTGCTCTGTCCATCTGGTCCAAAGACTCAGCTGACATGCAATAAAACATCTACTCTGCCCACCTGGTTCAAAGGCTTAGTTTACATGTAATACTCCCGCACTAGCCGGACTTTATTATCAATATTCACCGCTGGACCTCTGGGGTTATTTAAAGAAACATTGCTAATATGGATTCCATGTAGGTCACATAAACAAATACAGTAATGCAACTTGATATTGTTAAGCTAAACGTTTAATTGACGCTACTGGCTGTTTGTATTTGGTGTTCCTTGCACCAAGCTTTAGCTACTTACTTTCGATCTTAAATTCTAACAAAATCATTGATTTCAAAATGTCTTATGACCTGGAGTCTAGTAGAAATTCTGCGAAAATCGTGCACGAATAACGATTTTTATTTTTCCTTATAGACAGTAAGTCTTTATGAAATGATAGAAAGCTAAACAATTCATTTCTTGTTGTCCAGACCGATGGGAGAGCGTGTCATTATTCATCAAACGCAAGGGAGAAAACTCAGAATGATCAAGAATCAATTTGTTTCCAGCGATATCAAAAGCCTACCTTCAATAGAAGAGCTGCTTGCATCCGAAGTACACGACCAATGTCCTGTTCTTTGCTCTGTTGGTTCTTGAAAAAGACATATTTTTCTCTAATTTCTATTCAACTTTCCGCACTAAAAGAGAAATGCGATTTTCCAAACATTCTTTAGTCGCTTTAGCAGTACTCTTGGAAGTTCGTGTTTTCGACAACGTGATGGATTTTGGAACACATAAATGTTGTGATTGTCAGAAGCGCAATTTACGAGCACTACGCGCAGACGCTCTGTCGTCTGCTATGATCGATTGTTTGGCCACTTCTTTATACAGTCGAAAACATTTCACAAAAGTTTCTACCAAGTACGAAGCAAATATTTTCAAACCAAAGCAATAAGTTCGCAAATGCACAACAAGTACATCCGACCACAGAATCACCTCATTCTCGGTGAACTATTTCGTGTACGCCACCATCATCACGTGACATATATAAATGCTCAGCATATTCACAAAAATATTGTACAGATTTAAAAGATTTCTGACAATCTCTAGAGAAGGCTTTTAAGATATATATATATATATATATATATATATATATATATATATATATATATATATATATATATATATATATATATATATCCCCAATTTATTCTAAACATTTAAAACAAATAATGTCTACATTTTAAATCGCAACAAGTGAACGGTGCAAAAGGGACACTACTCCAATATGTGGATTCGTAACAAGCAAATATTCGCCCTTTGAGGTCTCATGATTTTTTGAAATTTATTTACTTTGGGTTGTTGTTGTCTTCTCATTTTTGTTCACAAGCCCATTGCTTGTTTTTGTTTCTCTATTACATCCATTTAATTATGTTATAGATCAACTAAATGTACATCAACTAGATTGCATTTTAAGTTTATACATAATAAGAAACCATTTCTTGATAGATGGATAATCTTTATTGGCATACATCAGGTGTGTTCAACTGAAACATCACATAAATTCCAGGTTTATTGTATCCCATTTTAAAGTTTCGTTAAAAATCGAAACACAAACACATGTAACTTCCGATGTCAATTATCGAGAAAACGTCGTTGCACACGAAACATTTTACATTATTAAAACATAACAGCATTCCAAAACAAAGAAAAATAGAAAAACGGTGGTCATTTTCAACCTTTAAAGTCAGGTGAACAAAAGGTAAAATCATGCCATTCTAGAATGTGACAAAAATTAAGACCTAATTCTGCAAGTTTTAAAAAAAATATATGGACATTAAAATAAACTAACATGAACCAATATCAAATATACCTCACAAGAGACATAGAACAAGGATCGTTGTTTCCGAACCTCAAGGGACAAATATATTGATAAATAACGGAAAACAAGATGTGAATGCACAACAGCACAAACGTAACATAAAAATCATTTTTTTTTTCTTTCCTATCAAGTTTATAATTAGATCTTTGACTGCACCAGCGCATTAATTTAACTTCGTTCTGGATTCTTGCATAGATTGATCAACACAGCTGGATAAAATAAATTTTGCTATATAGCATGAATTTTCTCTATGCCTGGAATCTTTGTGTTTTATGATTAATCGTTCTAGAAATGGGTCACATCATCTTGACACGCAATCACGAATAACGAGCTGGTTCATTTACTTTTTACTTGACAGGAACTTAAGGATAGTGATTGTTATGTTTAAGTGCAGTCAGCAGCAGCAAAACTACGCAATGGCATCGTTGCTGCTAATGGTATAAATTATAAAATGAAGGCAAAAAAACCCAACAAGACGTCAACTGAAAACGTAACGGTTCGGTATCAAATTTAATTTTGCTTTATGATGACATTTGGGATTTAAATTAGGAAGAAACCTGCGGATTGGCAAGCTGAATCGAATTATTATTTCTCGATCGGCTATTAATCTCAAACTCAACTACAAATAACGGTCTGGTTCACTGTTGTTTTAATTGTCCTTGTTATGGAAAGAGGAAAGCAATTGGAATTTCAGAGTCTCGTTAAAAGCAAAATTAGTTTCAGTCTAAATTTCACCAATTAAGAATAGAATGAAATTTCATTTTATAATCTAGCAATTTGATGACCTGAAATTTAAGTCTGACTTAAAAATTAACCAATCAGATGCCTCGACTTTAGACTTAATTTAAGAATTACATTGGTGAAATTGAGAACTGGTGTTAATAATGAGCGATAACATTTGCCAAAGAAATAACCAAATTTAATGTGCTGTACACAAAACCGGATTTACCATTGTGCTTAGGTGTGCACAGGGTCTCTTGTTGGCCGGGGAGTGGGGGTTAGATCTTCTTGGAAAAAAAATATAAAATAAAAAAATTACCGATGAATTTTTCATTGTAAGGGGACTCATAACGTAACTAGCACAGTTCCTCATTTGTCCTAAATCCGGCACTGGCTGGAATATCATCGAACAATTTACTTTGTTTCTTCGTCATTATCAGCATCTTCTTTTTCTTCTTCCTATAGCATTTCCTGGTGCACTGACATGTACTGACACTAAATGAAATAATATTTAATGTGGCATTGCAAATGAGGAGAATTCGCAACTTTGCGAATTTCCGTTAGACAAAAAATATTTCTGATTTTACCGAACTTCATAAACACTCTCTTATCACTGACGCAGCTAGTTCTATTAATCGTTTTATTTTCTATTAGTTTAAGTTATGAATGGATTTTTTCTCAAACGCGAGAGAACAATGATATAGTCGCGACAATAAAATTAGAATAACTCACAGTTAAAGAAAGATATATATATATATATATATATATATATATATATATATATATATATATATATATATATATATATATATATATATATATATATAAGGCATTTCTGAATATGAAAGGCTACAATGCCCGTTTATCGATATAGCATTTGTAGCCAAACGACACTTTATATACAGCATCATTTGGATCATCTCATTTATTGACCGAAAAACAATTGTACAATCAATATTCCCATTCGATAAAGATGTTTATTACTAATGTACTTTATCTGTTACCCGTGCATTAGTTCGGGAGTAATGTCCGAGACACAGACTACATCACGTTCTGATAGACTTAATGACACTTTGACAAACAGAGGAGGTGAAAGACCAATGAAGTTTGGTCTATAAATGGCATTCCCTGAACTGAAATACAGACCTACGGCCGACCTATTAATTACCTTTATATACCAGGCTTTGAAGTAATACAAAATAATGACCAATTTATTAGCTAGCCGAGAGGAAGATGCAATTAAGTCAGACTTTTGTTGGCAATGATGAAGGTAAAATATCAAAGAACCAGGGAAGGAATTACATATATCAAAACCGAGCTATGGGCTAATGTAACTATATATTTATAGGAAAGAACGAAAAAAGAGCGACGCTGACAAAAGTTAAATATTTTAATAATTTATTAATATTTTTTTTTATAAAATCCAATATGAAATGGGAGGATAAAAGAAAAACAATAATAAGAATAACCTTTCGAAAATAAGTAGATTTGAAATACTGCGACTTGCTATAAATTCCGCTTTTGTAAAATTCTAGCGAAGCTGTGGTTTGCTTCTGATCTATCCCATTATATGAATCATATAAGTAGTAAATCATTTTTAGCGAGATACATAGTTTTTTTTCTTCTGATTTCTTGTCATTTTCGATAGTCTTTAATTGGTGCGTGTGTGTATCTGTGTTTGTGTGTCTATTTGTGTGTGTGTGATTTGGATGTTTAACGTAGCTTGAACAATTTCTGTCATATTGTTACGATGTCTGCAGTGTGGCAGTTAATAGTGATCTCTAGCATTGGGGAAATATGCCGCAGACATGAAGCATGATGCCCCACCCAGTCATATTATCCTGACACCAGTCCAACCAGTCCCAACACTAACCTCTAAATACTGGTCCCTAAGCGAGGCAGCTGTTAGTACCATTTTTACAGTCTTCAAAAGGCAATCGAACCTGCGACTTCCCGCATCCAAGTCGGCTGCTCTAACCACTAGGCCAATGAAGCATTAAGTCTTTTATTAGACGAAAGGACGCATGACGGTAAGATTCAGAAGTCACCAAGATAATGAATGTGCAGTAATATTTGAAAATGTTGAGTCACACAAGCAGTGTTGATGGTTCTATGTTATTTCAATGAAAGATAAATCGTACTATACGGCAGTTCATTAAAAGAGAAGTCGAAGTCCCATAAATCGAAGTTTCATAATTTTGAGGACAGATGAGATAAAGCGATGACAAACTTAAGGTAGGCTGAAACTTTCGTGGAGTTCTTTTTGTGATACTGGCATAACAGACACATCGATATAAAACACTTTGTTATTCTACATGAGTAGCATTAAGTAGACTGGTTTGAAAATTTCTAGCCATTTTCGTAGTATAATTATAATGAGCAAATTTTAGCTAAACCCATATAATGCGTGCATTAGGTTCGATCAGTGCTGGATTACCCATTTAGCAAATTAAGTATGTGCTTAGGGTAATAGCCCAACAAGAGCACTAGAAAGAAATTCAAATTAATTGCTGATGATAAAACTGAATGAATAATATATGGCCATTTCGATCTGCATGTACGAGTATTTTGCTTTGGAATGATGACAACAATGGCGTTTATGTACCTATTTAGCTTTTAATATTGTGTTTTATTTTTCACATTTTGTAGGAGGTGGGGGAGGGGTACGATAATAATCCCTTCAGTGAAATGAAGGTCTTAATCCGGCACTGGATACAATATACTTTTTTTCATGTATAATCTCTCCTTATTAGAATATCAATATAACAGACAATATATATATATATATATATATATATATATATATATATATATATATATATATATATATATATATATATATATATATATATATATATATATATATATATATATATATGATATCAAATCGGAGCTATGGCAGTGAAAGAAAACATCATTGTATCCATGACAATGCCTGTTGGTCTTAAGATTATTTTTTTTATATGATATACGAAATTAAACAAAACTTATTTACGCCAAAATAAGCTTTCTCTGAGAAACAAATTATATTTTATATTTTTACGTTCTTTAAAACGATGCATCTTTAATTTGACAAATCAGTGTTTATCTAACAACATAAAATAAGGTATCGCCATATGTCACTGAAATTACAGCATGTGCAGATACCTGCCGACCAATACTATTGCTAATTTTAAAATCACGTGATTTGCGCGCTGACACATTGTCGTAAATTTCAGTAATAGTGTCTATCAGGTGTCACTGCATGTCATATAGGTTGATAAACCAGCTCTTCACCCGTCATGATATTGATTTTCGGGACAGGGGCTGATATCACCTACTCATTGAAAGCAGCAATTATCTCCATTAAAATGTTTCCTGTACACATCGGGGCACATTTTATACACCTTACCAGTATTTTTCGTGGCTATGCGGATATTGGGTTATTTGGTGACATGAACATTATACTTCCGGAGCAAATCATATATTTGGTGACTTGTAAATCCACATGGAATAGAACAACCATCTGTCCTGTGGCCATTTTAAATTTCGCGCTTGATATGGCTGTTACCAATGTCTAAAGTGTACGCGGGTTTGTTCTGGAATAACTCGCATGCAGCAAAATTGATCATCTTAATAAACAGGTCACATCAGGCACACATATTTTCTATCAGTATCAACACTTTTTTGGTGGTGGTGGTGGAAGGGTGATTTATCGGATTACATGTCATATGCAAAATAAACCCACTTTGTCATACATTCAACATTTTAAAACTTTTTGGATGAAATTTTAGTGTAGGTAAAATATTACCAGTACTTCACAGGGGACGTGTAAAGCTAAATTACTGTTATTTTACATAGTTTTACAGTGCGAATGAGTATGGACTGGTTAATTCTGCTGCTTTAGTTTTATGTTAATGAGTAAGGGGTGGTTATCTCTACTGTGGTCCTGCTATGCTAATGAGTAGGGCGTGGCTGTGTCTGCTGTTGTAGGTTTACGTTAATAAGAAAGGGATTGGTTATCTCTACTGTGGTCCTGCTATGCTAATGAGTAGAGCATGGCTGTGTCTGCTGTTGTAGGTTTACGTTAATAAGAAAGGGCGTGATTTTCTCTACTGTGGTCCTGCTATGCTAATGAGTAGGGCGTGACTGTGTCTGCTGTTGTAGGTTTACGTTAATAAGAAAGGGCGTGGTTATCTCTACTGTGGTCCTGCTATGCTAATGAGTTGGGTGTGGCTGTATCTGCTCTGGTGACAAGTCACTTACCCGACAGTAGCCATAATAACATAAAGGAGTATAACTGGTTGGAGAAAACATGTATTAGCTAATTTTTTAAGTGGAAGTGCTATTAATTCCGACAATAATAAATTCATCTCGAAATACGAAACATTTATAAGTCATTAAATTGGAAATGACCACACCATTTCTTAGGAAACGATCAGGTAATAAGTGAAACAACTTTTACATTTACTTGCAACGCTATAAAACAAAAAGAAATCATACAACGCCAAACAATCGCATTTCAGACTGAGTTTAAGGTTTGCACTAATCATAAGACTTACAAAAAATAAAGTTTCGTGCAATTGCTTGACAAAGTTTTTAAAAGTTAAACTAAAGATACAAACTTAAGATTTATTAAATACCTGATATTATTTGCACCTGCATTTAATTTTATGGCCTAAATAAAAATATACATGTATACGACCTTTTAAACGGTGAAATGAAAAGAAACTTTGAATACTCAAAACTATTTAAATTTATAATTCTTCCAAAGTCGGCTGTCTAATATCTCTATTAAATATGCGAATACAAAAACTAACTATGCGAGTAAAACCTAAATCGGCGCCAACAAGTCTGAACAAAATCTGCGTGTTAATTAAACACACAATTCATAGTTTTATCAACGCCACTGTGAAACTTTGCACTTTCTATCGATGAAACAGCGAATTAATACAACAATCTTGTCAATGAGCTCAAGCTAAATTTACAAAAGTCAAATTACGTACTGGTTTAATTTCCCCCTGAGAACACGTAGACGTTGAATTATTACCCAAGGGTCAATACGCTAATTTTTAAGGGCTTCAAGAATCATATATAAAACTTTCAACTATATCTACACCTGTTTTATTGAATGTCTCATTAGCAAAGTAACGTGGTTAGGGAAAGGATCAATGTGCATTAAATCATTTGCATAATTAGGTTGTTAAGTCTTTAAAAACTGTGAGTCGACGGTGTTAGCATTAGACACGCGTGTCGACTGATTAGTAATTTATAGCCACAGGGAAGCAACAATAGTAATATGTGATGTCTAATGTCGTGATTCCGCTTAGGAATGTGAGGAGCCTCTAGAAAAGACATAAATCTAAGTAAATGTGGTTGTAAATGTTATTAGGTTCCTAAGGAAGGATAGCATAGTTCTGTTAAATTTCGATAGACGATATCTGACATAAAAGAGAGTGACAGTATTGTTTCATTCCAGGAGAAGATAAATCTGACGCGTGTTGGGTATTAAAGGTATTTTTAACGAAAATAGCTCTCAACTTGTATTGCAGGTAGCATAGAGCATATCATACGAGAGAGAGAGAGAGAGAGAGAGAGAGAGAGAGAGAGAGAGAGAGAGAGAGAGAGAGAGAGAGAGAGAGAGAGAGAGAGAGAGAGAGAGAGAGAGAGAGAGAGAGAGTCAACGTCGACCAATCACTCAAACATGTGATGTGACATACCAGCAACTTGAATAAATTCAAAAAGTCACTTGATTATATCATGAAATTTATTCTATCGGTATGACAAAACGGCTATTTGAATATCGCATAGATTTTGCAACTCTATTTCTAAGCTAAAATAAATCATTCAAATGTAATGTTCAATTTTTTGACGTCATTGATTAAACTGTTATAGATTACATTTGGGGGCTCGTGTTGTTCTGTTCTATGTCTCTATTATTCCATCCTTTAATGTCATATTAAATCATGGGTCGATCATATCTTAGATTTCGATAACTGAAAAGCATTAGGAATGGAAATCACGTTATTACATCTTCTTGACTCCGTTGTACTGAACAAAATCAACGTATAACATTGTTTAATTGTACACGTGCTTCTGGATGATACGCTGTTTGATGGACATAAATGTTTTCTGTCTGAATATGGTCTACATATCTTTTGTTTAATAATAGCAAAGAAATGTTTCCAGGAAACCAATTAAAAACGGTTGCTTACTCAATAACTTTATATGATGCTTAAAATACAATTTCCCTCTTGTTGAGATTTTCTGTTAATTTTTATATTTATGTTGATATTTGTACACTTACCTGCAAGTGTGTTTGTAGTTAGTATTTCATAAACTTTTTCTAGATTTGTTGCCCAGCAGATAGATATCCGGAATAGTGATGTGATTTGCTCTCTGGCAAAGAGAACTCGATAACTAAATTTTGAATTTTTTTCTCATTTCATGCTGCAGTCGCTGCGTAATTTCAATGTCATTAAAGAGGATAGATTGACACTGAAAACTTAATGAGTAAGGAAGCAATACAGCACATTAATGCTTCTAACAGGAAGTGCAAAACCGAACCAGGAAATATAAAAGACTTGCAAAGGTTTACTTTGACGCGATAAGCGTTTTTGACGGTTTTATATAATTTACTCGCTTGAAAACTTTGATTAGGAGAAAAGATGACACGACTAATACGTACTCTTTACAATGCTGCCATCAGAAACTATGGCTGTTTTTCGATACAGCAACTCACAATAACTGCAAAATCTAACTATGGAACACGGAGATTGGTATTCACATGATAATCGCTCTATTTTCATTAGTCACTATTATTACATTTTAATACATTTGGCTCCCTCCCTTCTGATGCGTTCTCTCTCTCTCTCTCTCTCTCTCTCTCTCTCTCTCTCTCTCTCTCTCTCTCTCTCTCTCATTTCGGATTACTCAAAATTAATTACTCGTACTGCATCTATGATCGATTTATGTTATTGGATAAAACAGCCCTTGTTAGTTGATAAATCAATAACCTTGCTTATTTTATAAAATTATATTTATGATCTATTTGCTCAGTGAAAATTTGGATAAGAGTCAACACAAATTTCACGAGACTAACTTCTTTGATTATTTTTATTGGAGTAAAGTAAAGTTTCGTCTTTAATAATATCTCTTTATTAAATAGATTAATTTTAAACTGATAGCAGCCAAACGGTCAAACGGCGAGATATCTTAACACTTTAAACATTTTGAAAAGTTTTCATAACCGAGCTTTTTCAAGATGGTACGTTACACTTGAAAAAGAAAGTAGATACAAAAAGTCAGGACAGATAATTCAGACGATGATAAATTGTTTAACTGGTCTAATTTCTTGCGAAGGTATCATAATTTACAAAGATCGTCAAAATCAAAATGTGATTTGCCAATATATTAACCGTATGAATATGTACTTATCACTGTGACACATTTTATTATTAAATTAATGTATGTCATCTAGCATATAATTAAATCCATAGAATGTGCAAAGATTCGGTACTTTAGTGTTTTTGGCATGGGCATGATTGATTCTTAATGAGGTTCTCTTTGATAACTGCGTCAATCGAACTGGTAAAGAGGATGTGAATTATTTTTCATGCATCGAACAAATGCTAAATGTTGCAGAAACAGCGTTTGTACTTACTTAAATATTTGTAATAAGTTTCAACTTTGCAGATATTAGTTTATTAAGGTAAGTAGGTTAAAAAAATTAAATATATGGTGGCGTGGTGTTTAACGGCAGTTAAATAAATCTAAATTCCTTCTGGACAAGTCGTGGATGGGGTTCCCCAGCAAAATCTCCCGTTTTATAAATACCTTATAAGAAGCTTATACATTATAAGAAGACTTTAAGTTTTTGTATGAGGCCAAGTTCATAGCTCAAAGGGTAGAAAATGTAACGCCCTCGTAAAATTTTTCCAAGGAATTGTAGTGGAAGTCTTGACAGACACGTATGCAGATATGTCAAGAGACGATTTTGCTAAAGGGAAAAAGAGAGCAAGGTACATTGTTTTAATTTCATAATTATCTTTTTTTTTTATTTGAGCATAAAGATAATTGATGTATGTATTTGTTAAAATGTCATATGTATGTAAAAAAATGATTATTATTAGGTCCGTATGATATTTATGATGGTGAATTGTGTTAGTTAACAAAAGTGTAGTTAAGACACAAAGTGAATTGGGTTAATTCATTTGTATAACTAAGATGAGAATTCTCTTAAACTAGGAATCGGTTGTATTAGCATAGGAGATGCAATGCGAACAACATGTCTATTTAGTGCCGATCGTATGTGTACATGTTTTTGACATTAGTCACGATAGGGATTCATAGTTCATACTGCAGTCTTAATTGTTGCTAGGTGAGTCCAGATATGATATCGACCATTAAGTAAAGTTGGCTCTAGGTATCAGGGGAATATATTAAACTTTCTGTATTATATAACGTCTATAGGAGAAATATTATGTGAAAAGACACGATATGATCAACAAGGTTGTGACCCGAAACTATATTAGTAGTTAGCGTCTGTTTGTAATAAGATATGGCTACACTCTGAAGTGAACGAGATATAATATGTTAGTTCATTCCAGGATGTTATGTAGAACAAGTTATTAGCCGGCGTTTATTTTATATATCGGAAAAAAGTTTCCATGTCAGAACATAGGATAGAAACGATTCCCCACTAAATAATAATGATCTTTGGTGGATTCAAGAATCCATGCTTGAACGAAGAGCAAATACCAGAGGGAATAGAATACAGGGAACAGAACAGAGGGTTAAAGTCGACTCCAACCGAAAGCTAACACGATTATGCAGGGTAGTCAGCAACCAGATTAAGTTATATGGACATGCTGGACGATTTGTTGAAAACGCCAGCTCGATTCGATATATATATATATATATATATATATATATATATATATATATATATATATATATATATATACATATATATATATATATATATATATATATACGATATATATATATATATATATATATATATATATATATATATATATATATATATATATATATATATATATATATATATATATATATATATATATACACTCATTCATTCATTTTGTCATATTTGCATCCCCAAAATGATTATTGTTGTTTTATCTCAAGACGAGTTGTTAAACAATTATCTGAAATAATTTGAAATACGGTATATTTATATTTACCAGTCACATGCAACAGCGAGAATTTTCTTTATTTGAATGTGACTGAAGTCTGCAGAGAAGATGAGCTGAGAAATAATTTTATCTTTAGGAGTTCGGCAGCCGCAGGCATGGACGTTTATGGATTTTAGGTCGATATCATCCAAGTCAACAACATAATGCAGCTAGACGTTAGAAGATTAATCGGACCTGGATGAAATTCAAGTCATCTAAGTCAAGACGTCTTCTCCTGAAGAAAGGATACGTTCAAGATAGATACAGGTTCAGAGTAGGAGAGAAGTGATACCAACACTGAGTGAGCAACCAATCGAGAGTTTTGGCAAATGATTTAAGGAATCCATGGATGACAGTTACAGTGTAGCAGACATGAAACGACTAGAACAAGACTGGATGGAAGCCATACGAAAGATTAGGTTACCCGGGAATTACAGGGCCTGGTGTCAACAGAATGGTACTCTATCAAGAATACATTGACTGCTGATAGCATAACAAGTCCTACTTAGAGCTGGAGAAGCAGTCGAGAGATTGTTTAATACATGTCAGCAACAATGGCTGGAAGGACTGCATCAAAGTATTATTAACGTTCTGTAATGAAACAAGGAAATATGCATGGACATAAGCTTTGTTACGGCTAATAGGTCGCATCTTCAATGTCATATGCAATCGATACTGAGGGTGCGACGATTACACAATGCACACTCTACAAAGGGGCAATGTAAAGGACACGAGAACATTTATTTCTTTTCACATTAATATTTTTATCTATGGAACCATGACAATTATCCACGTCATGTAGACCTCTAATATGTGAAATTGAAATTTGAAATATAAATGCTTATTCCAGATACTTCAATAATTAATTAATTCTTCTTCTTCTTCCTCTTCTTCTTCTTCTTCTCTCTCTCTCTGCATATATATATATATATATATATATATATATATATATATATATATATATATATATATATATATATATATATATATATATATATTTATACATGGGACTGGTGCTCTACTGGAATATAATAAGAAAATTAGAACAATTAACGAGGATGTTTGGAGAACACGCAGGTAACCATTGCCGTTATTTCCTAATATGGAAACGGTGTGCAGTAAGATCATGTATTTAGTTTCAAAAATCGATTCTGTGAAAGTAAATTGTACTTGACTTTAAAAAAATAATTTCTGCAATAGGAAATTGTAATCACGAGTTATGGTAACTCGGGTATTATCATGTATTCACGTATTTCTCTTATCGAAACAGATTTTGCTTAGATTTTGAACAAAGAATAACATAGGAGTAAAAATTAATAGCTAACCATATATGATAGTCATTTTGTTATTGGAACAATCTTATCTTCATTCTGAATTCAGTGAGAAGGAAATTTAAATCGGCGTAATATCAATGACGTGAGGTAAAAAAAACTCCAACAAAACCAAAACTACCCCCACTAAACACCCACCTTTTATCCAATCACACATCCAAAACTTGTGTCCATGCATATTTTCTTGTTTCATTACAGAACGTAAATAATACTTTGAGCGTTACTTGGTCTTTAAAAGATCAGTAAGGTCAATTTAGTATTCTCTGACCGTTGCCCTCATCAATCAACTATTTTCAGCGATGCAAAATACATTTCCACATTCAATAATAGCCGGAAGAATCACTTGGGGGGGGGGTATTTATTCGTCAGTTAAGACAGCCTTCCAGACATCCCGTGTGGTTCTTTACCTTCCTTTTCTTTATCTTGGCACGCAACATTGTTTGGCAAATTCCAACCATACAGCACTTATTTTTAAAGATTTCATCTGTTTTCTTTTGAAGCAAATCCTAAGATGGCAAAATGTAATGGCAAATTACTTTACGGCATGTAGCAATTCCTATGGTATCCATAGAGCAAATCCGGATTCTAAACGGTTTTCTCGGTTCAGATCATTATTTGTTTCGTATTTTGAAAGTGAATCAAATTATTGTTTCAAATACTCTACGATGTTTACTTGAAAATTTCTCCCTCTGGGTTTTCACTGACGTGAAGACAATGAATAGTGTAAAGGCATTTACGGTAATCTTTTACTGAAACAAATCAAGAAATATATGGAACGTAACATTTTATCATTCCGCTTCATCGTGCACGTGATAAACTGTCTCGGTCCATGGGTAACATATCCTTCCACTATCTGAATCTAATCCAGAGTAATCCCCCATTTCACTTTCACAGTTTGGCCTCAATAAATTTAGGGACAAACTACATATTATCAAAGTGAACATTCCAAAATAGAGTCAGTTTAAGCAATTTTAACACAAGGTCCCCATTCATACAAGTATGGTTTGTTATTTATCACAGTTTCGAACACATTTTTGTCGCCTTTTGAATCTGTAAGTTTCTCATTTAATCACCAAATTCTTTATTTAGACTCCTCCGCACCCACCCTCAAAATGCAGCTAAAATATATGTTTAAGTGAGTGCTAAAAGCGTTGAAAGTCCAATTAAACATACAGGGTAATTATCTTGCTTACTTTGGTTATCGTCGTCTGTTGTGCTAAAGAACAAAAGATACACAAATATTGACATTATTAATTGATGAAGAGTATCTGATTTCTGGAAAGGAAATATCGGGAGTTTCTTCTACTTAAGACAAAATCATACATCACGTGTTTACATTGTAAAATATTTTACAATAATATCCGTAATTCTGTTACCTCTTAAGTCGATATATACTTTAATATTTCGAAAGCAGTGTTGCAGCAATGCGCTATATTGTTTCCTATTTGTATTTTATTATATATATATATATATATATATATATATATATATATATATATATATATATGCACACTATGTTTAGATAGGCTATAGTTTGCAAGTATTGCACGTATGAATGTATGAATGTGTATGTATGTATGTATGTATGTATGTATGTATGTATGTATGTATGTATGTATGTATGTATGTATGTATGTATGTATGTATGTATGTATGTATGTATGTATGTATGTATGTATGTATGTATGTATGTATGTAATTGTACTTTAAATAAATTTGTGAAAAATACAAGTGTCTGTCATTTGGAGGTGGCATTCCTAAATCTGACCGTCCCCCAACTTGCCATCACTAGCCCAACATTGGCTCATTTAACACGTAATATGGTATGGGTTGGTGTGAAATGGGGTTAATTGCCGGGCACAGATTTTATATTCTCGGGGTATGTTATAAATTGTATTCAATCAGCTTTAGTTTCGTTGATTGGAACATTTTGGCCTGCCAATTTGGTGCCTAATGTGTGCCGCGGGATAAATACACTCCGGTATTAATCAATGGTAATGGGATGCTCTATATGAAAATGCAGTATTATTAGTGTTTGATATTTGTACTTTAGGCTGACCTGATATTTGTGACAAATCTTTTCTGAGGTCTGTCTCAGCAGCTCATCATATGAGAATTGAGTAAAATTCAAGCAAAAATGATATTGTATGCGCAAGGCACATACTGCACTAATCGGAAAATTCTCGGCCATTTCCGTCAAGTCGAGAAAGAGACCGAAGATGTAACAGATAACAATTGCCTTTCAAACACGTCAATCACATAAGATTCTTCAGTGGATAATGAAAGCAATTTCAATACTAAGTTCAATTAAATAATTTTTGTTATTAATGTTTCTACCTGGATGTAAATTTTAATAAAATATCTATTTATCAAAGGATTTATACCTATTGTGCTAACCTAACTGTTCAATAACGCGACTCATTGAAAATCAGATGATGCCGTATGTATCCCTGTAACCGTTATCTATACATTTTCTCTTTACAAACGTCTTCATTCAGTTTAAAGGCGGATAAGTTTGAAGAAAATCAACAGTCATATCTATTCTACAATGTCCACACATCTTGAAAATGCTATGCTACAAAAGATGGGTTGAAAGATGCAGTATCAATGAAAAAGTCTAAAATGCCAAATGTCCTTTGTGTCTTCCTTAGAGTCAAAAGAGCAAAGAAGCGGTGCAATAATCAGATTAAAATTCGGTACAAATCATGTTAAATATGACAATTAATTTTGCGCGTAACAGACGTGAAACAGCACGGAAAGTTATTCCGACCAATTTACCCATAATGCTCTATTTGTAACGGCCGCTAAGACTAAGATTCCGATATAAGATAAAGCAGCAGGTGCGGATAAAACAAAATCCAGCACAACGATGTACGGCTGTTTTAAATTTCAATCGATAGCTAAGTAAGAATAAACCAGATAATGGAACATCAATTAAAATTGGAGAAGCTTGGTTAAAAAGATTATAAATGGCACAGCTGTAGCCATAAAGCTTTTTTTTATATTTATTGCACTTTGGCGCCAAATTTATTTTGTCGTGATCGTTATTAAGATATATATATATATATATATATATATATATATATATATATATATATATATATATATATATATATATATATATATATATTAGCAATAGATTTAGGACGTTGGTTGTTCAACTGCTGCTTTTAAGTCCTGTTCAATTTGAATCACTGCCTGAAAACTGAGAATTCTGCTGCTTCACCACGCACGCACACACACACACACACACACGCACCTCATGATACAGAATCTGATGCCCGTAACCCTCACCCCACCCCCAGGGATAGTCTTTACGGCATCCAGATGATTGTAAAGTAGCCTGCATATCCAACATCTTTTCCTTGGATTTGGAGATACCATATACATTATGGTATAAGGAGTCTTTCCCTAACATACGGAGGTATACTATCTGGTACACGGGATATTTCCCTAACAGACGGAGGCACCCGTGTACTGTCATTGCCGTTTTAAGGCATAGGCACGCGAGACACATGCCTACGGCCCCGCGTAGCAGGGAGCTCCGCGGCCTCCCGAAACAAAATTTCGGTGTCGGTTGTGTAAGCAGTTTATTATTACATGAATAAATTCAAAAAATGACATATGCACATGATAATGTAATGCAATACTTTATGTATGAGACTGAGATTGAGGCGCAATTGTGGTTACTATTAAGGTTGAAGTTTGTGCCTAGGGCACCCAAATTTCATAAACGGCTCTGTGTACTGTTTGATATAGGGGAGCAGATACTAATAGTTATCTTATGGGGGTTAGTAACAGTAGCGCACTTAGCAAATGCAGGTCCGAATTTTGAATTATTTTGGCGGGGCTCCCTGGATTTACGCGCGGGGCCGCATGTGAGCATAGCATTTAAAATATTTTTAAACAAGTTTTTATAGGATATTGAACTTAAAATTTTCTTCCGTCGCTTTAAAATTACTTTCTCTCTATAGATATGTTTTTAAAAATTACTAACGCACAGGGCACCTGTGAGCGTGGGTTCCGATTGGGTCAAATCGATGCAATCGCCATTAGGCTGGACTGGTTAGTAAAATTCAAGCTGCAAAAAGTCTATCGTCTTACAATGAATGGCATGTGGAGGTAATTAACCAGTATTAAGGAGAAGATTTTATTTTAAAATAAAAAATTCAGTCACCTATATACGTTTCGAAGCATAAGTAGACTGCCAAACAATAAATGGCAGACGTTTTGAACTTAAATGCATACAAACAGCGAACTGAAAAAAGTTCACCTACAAATACAACTCGAGTGATATCTCCCCAAAAAAAACATCAATATTTTCTTGAATTTTTATCACATGATTTAATCTGATAATATGTTAGAAATGAATTGGAATTTTACACGTCTTGATCGGTTAAATATGTTAATTGCTGTCTAATTTAATGGGGTAACCTTAAATCTGATTATGTTGTTATATGACACAACTGTTATGTCATGACATCGTTTAGTCCTAGAGAAACCAGCGGGCCTACATTCGGTGCGTGATGATTGAATTTGGTACATAGGTACGTATATGTAATAATAGGTACGTATAGGTAATAATAGGTACGATTAGATAAGAATAGGTACCTATAGTCAAGAATAGCTTCGTATACGCATAGATAAGTATAGGTACTTATAGGCAAAAATAAGTACGTATATGTAAGTATAAGTAGGTTATTATAGGTAAGAATAGGTATGTATATGTAAGTATAGGTAAATATCGGCACGTATAGGTAAGAAGAGGTACGTATAGGAAAGTATAGCAGAGCAGTTAGCAAGGAGCTTTGTGCAGCTCCAGGCTTACACTGAGATAAATCGATTGCAGAAAAATGTGAGATAGGCACCTTTCAGTGCACGAGTAACCATCAGTTATTTTATCCTTTGGTTTAAGCAAAAGAAACGTGCAACAGTACGTCTGTGAAATTAAGGCACAATTAGGATAACATCATGAGTTCGTCTCCTGCAGACACTTTCTGTATAATTTTCTCAAACAAAATATTCAGATAATGGGTTTAACCTTTTTTCTGCAATGCCATGCATGAGATTTGTTTGCTGGAAGCCGATTAGAAAGCCTTTGTTTAAATCGATTACTTTCATGGTTGGCAGGAAGAGATGCGTCCATGTAAAAACAACGTGTATCTGAAACACATTTTCAGTTTAAAAACGAAACCAAGGCAAACACAAGCATCAGATTTTCGTACACCTTATGTAAATAGTGCAAAGTGCCTCATTGTTTGTCTCAGTTTATCATATTTTTACAATATTTTATTCTTTCTAGTTACGAACCTGAAATCAAGAAAGGCGATATGTGTATTGTATTTTGCCAATACTTTTATATTGTCTATTTCTGTTTTTTTATGAGAAAAATTATAATGGCATGGATCCGAAAGATTCATGTGATGTTATTTATTGATAATTACTTGTGATGCTAAATATTTATTACACGCCCGTTTAATCTTCCGTGCTTGGTCAGGCGTTTGATACAACTGTTCAATCCGATTTTCTTTTTTTTCTTTCTTTCTTTTTATCATATTCGTTTTTGAGCGTTGTCAAATGTTGGAAAACGCTTAGAGCTTCTAAAGATTAGGCGTAATATAAAGTCTTCGTTATTATTATTATTATTATTATTATTATTATTATTATTATTATTATTATTATTATTATTATTATTATTATTATTATTATTATTATTATTATTATCACACACACTCACGTGTAAACTGTTTATTTGTCTTCACTGACGTCAGCCAAGGAGGCGCTATTCCGAAAACTAGATGCACTGCAGGAAACTCTACCTGCGGCCCCAAGACCCCCTTTCCTCAACGCCCCGGACAAAACATAACCCTTCCCCAGGCAAGAATGTAAAAACTCAAAAGTAAGGGGCAAGCGAGGTAGCCCAACCAACTGCTCCACAAGCCCCTCCCCTCAAACAACCAGAGCATGTGACTGCGGGGACCCTTAAACAGGTGCTAGGGAAAACAAACTAGTATACACCTAGGTGGGATCCTGAAGTCAATAAGTACAAGTTGACCTAAGATTTCCCACTACGGCCCCGACAAATCGGAGCCATTACGATCAGCGACAAGCGTCCCGGACAAGCGAATAGATGGAGATGACAAGGACGCCCCCTTGCGTTGGGTCAGGCTCGTGAACAACTCTGATCGCTGATTTGTTGGTTCCCTGGAGGTTGTCCTCGGGCCTTGCTGTGTCGCCGTACTCCACCGTTTTCTGGGTCCCGCAGCCTTTCAGCTCCCAGAGAACACTGTCTCCGTAGCCTGAGAGAAATGTCAAAGGGCGAAAGGGCGAAGGGTAGCGAAAGGCCTAGCACTAGGGCTATGTACCTCCTTGGGGAAGCATTGTCTTCCCTTGGAGGCGACATCCAAGCAGGGCCGTGTGCTACCCCAGGGGGGTTATCGCCCAGCCCAGGGCATGGAATGCACCCAACAGAGGCCTCTGGTCCAGCCTAGGACTATAACCAGTCGTGAAGAACCCGGTGCATAGGCGTCTATATTTTTTTTGCCTTGCACTACAAGTATAAACTCTGTACATAGCAGGTGATAGATTGAAACAACACTAGCCTATCACCTCTCAACCAAACAACTAAAAACACAGACCAATAAAAGCACCCACTCACACACATTAATTAACAC
>JAEAOA010002224.1:635000-640000 GCA_016746295.1 Potamilus streckersoni | reverse complement strand
CAGTGAGGAATCCTACGTAGTATCAATCGAAACATCAACGTAGTATCAATGGAGACACCAAAGGCACTGGCAAAATCTCCCACGTATGCAGAAGCCACTAAGGAAACTATCCTAGGAAAACAAAAACAAAATCGCAGAAGATCCACGATAGCCAAATTCGAGGACCCTCGAAACAAACTCGGCAAAAAACAAATATAACAACGAAAGAAATATCGGATCTCAATGAAGAAGAGTGTCTCAGGTTACTTTCACCAGAGAGAAGACTGGCTCGACAGGTACCAAATCCAACTCTCCAAACAATTGAAGGAGAGGAAAGGCAAAACCCAAAGGGAAGAACAAGGCCGAAAAGACTACAATGGGAGAAATAATGAAGTAACACCGAAGCACAGAGTGATCAAAGAAATACTTATCTCCAAATAGGTGAGAAACAATATCCAGAAAGAGGCTCGAGTGTTAAACCAACCATTAAGTCAGGCCTAAACCATTTGACAAGAATGACGAGGAAACACAGAACCGAATACTACCCTCAGGACTTAACAATTCTTATCAAAAGTAGAAAACCGCATATTCAGAGTATTGGTGACACTATTATAATGTCAGCCCTGACTACGATACAAGGCAGCGAACTGAAAATCAAGCTCTGCAATAGGGCAAGATGAACGAGGCAACCGTTTTAAGCTCCGCGCTTCTCCGCGATGCAGTTATTTTCGCTTAAGGGCCCCGCGATCATCGTTTTCTCCTTGGGTTTCCATTGCTACCTCGGGCCCCGCACATTTTAGGGCCAGGCCTGCTGAAAATGAGTAGACTCAAATCGGACTACAACAATTATCTATTGTAGTACGAGTCAACAAATCGCCAAATATCTGGAGATAGAAAGAACCGTGTATATCTCAGTCACGGTAAGCAGGCAGAACGCAAACACAAAAAGGCGCATTACCACAGAATATAAAAAAGTCAGATGAAAGATAAAATGGGCCAATCAATAATGCAAACATAACAGGAAACGTTGTCACAAATGTTGGCTTTCAAGAAGATCCACCGGATGATGGGCAACATTCAAATCCAAGGAGACCTTGTTCACCACGGAGCAAACATAGCCAAAGTATACCGGCTACACAATAAAGCAACCAAGAATCCAGTGTAGCAATAGTGGAATTTAAAACCACTCCACCTCTACTACTAAGATTAATCTTGCATGGCAAATCCCATCCTATGGAAGAGTACAAAAGCAAAGCCCGGTTCTTCGACAGATATATGGATGGGGACAATTAATAAACAAATGCGGATTCAGACCAAGATGTGGCTCATGTGGAGGAAAACATCCAGGAAAATGCAATTATACAGGACTAAAATGTGTCAATTATATAAGCCAACAAATTCTTGGTAATGCCCTATTACACGTAGAGAATAGTGTTACAATTATTTTTGACACTAGCTACCTGGTAACAGCATTAGATGAGTGGATTCATCTTCCGTCAAAGTAGGTATACATAACAGTAGAAAGCGATCACAGGCGCTGGGGTAAGAAACACCCGGGTTTCTCCTAGGTTTTGTTCAAACTAAATGTTTCTTTTATAAAATTAAAAAGTGTTGTACGGCCCTGGGCACCCACCCCTCTTGTCAGCCCTGTAGATATATACATATATACCCATGTATATTCATGTCAATATATCATTGACTATTCACGTCTCGTTTTCGTGTAAAGAACGAGACTATTATATGTTTTTTTTTATTAGATAGTACTAAACAGTTAGTACTAAACAGTTGTACTAAACAGAGAACATTCTTAACCAGGGGTCTCAAACTCAAACTACCCTGAGGGCCGGATTTTCGATAACCCGAGGGCAGCACAGCCTTTGTTATCTCTCATGACACATTGTGAAGCCAATCAATTTGAGCGACACATGATACGGCTTGGCTGGCCTGATGCAGGCCAGGTGTTTGAGAAGTCTGTTCTAAACAGTTTACGGCCACAGTTTAAAATGCACCATATCAGAAACTAAGGGCATCCGCTATAAAAATAAAGCCTCATAATGCTTAACATGCATACACATTAAACGTCGACATAGAAGGGAAGTGCGAATTAGTGAAATGATTTCTACGAGAAATATAATCTTTCCATAATGACATACCAATTCACCTCAACATATCACACGAATATCTGTCAACACACAATCGTCAACCCCATAATAAAACTATACAAAACAAAAAAGGAGATAGCTCATATATAAGTCCGCGTAAATTGCATCCCGGGTATTACTTTTACGATATTCCACACCCCTGTATAATATGGACAATGAATGGATCAAAATTGTTCGGAACTGCTCGGTCTGAAGATTATGACCAATATATAAACATATAAAAGCAGTGCTCATGAACACTGTAGGTCAAAAATTAATCTCGAACTCTGCATGCACTATGGTGTTTTGCGGATTTTGCTCTAGAACAGATTGTATACTGTACACCAGAAAATCAAAGGTTTTTGACACTACTGGAAATAACAGGGGAGTAATATGGAGAGACAGTATTGGTGTCTTTTCAGGCAAATGGGTGCCCCTGGGTGGGCACTTACTTCTGCCAGCATTTAAAACTTTCTTACTTCATGAAAAATACACGTAGATGCATATAAACTACCTTACTCCATGGAAAATACACTTGTTTGCATTTAAAACTGCTTTATGCCATATAGAATATATGTCGGTGCATTTAAACTTGCTTTACTAAATTGGAGAATATATTTTAGTGAATTAAAAATTACTAACTCCATGAAGATTGCACACTGTGCATAAAAAATGCATTATTCAATAAAAGATTACACTTGCTTGCATTTGAAACTGCTTCATCCCGTTTAGAATACACATCGGTGCATTCAAAATTGCATTCCTCTCTGGAGAATACACTTACGTGGATTAAAATGATTTTGTCTCATCGGTAAAAAGTGCAAATCTTTAAATACCACAGAGTGTACGAGAAAACTTCTCGAGGTGTAGGTACTATTCTCCTCTCTGATTGCACACTGAGGCACGTATACATATGAATATATTGCTCGTATTTGTGCCTTGGTTCTTTTTATTTGCTTGTTTGTTGTTTCATTAGTAGCGGAAGATGTTACGTATACCGTGAAAATGTACACCGATGTGTGAAGCCAAAATTGGCTGCAGATAATTGCAGTTTTTAATGAACAGGTGATATCAGTCCCAAAACCGAAAATCAATATTATCAACATAATATCAGGGGCTGATTTATCGGCCTACTTATACCGCAACGCGTGATTAGTTTTATCATTCTTTCAACCTGATTGTAGTACTTTTTTTAAAAATGAATGCAATGGTATTTACACCATTTTGTTATATTTGTAATCGGACAGAAAAATATTCCAAATAAAATTTATGAAACTTTAATCAACTATGCTAATTGAAGTATCGCCCCTAATTTTAGTTGCTAACAATAATAGTAAAAATTTGCACAAAAATATGTTTAGCCGACCAAATAAAACGTCCAATGTATCTGCACAAACACAATAAAATCCATGTCTGTCTAAAAAAAGATGTACATCAATAAGATAAGATCAATCTATTTGAAGCAAATTATTGTTAATTTCCTTTCAGAGCATGCACTGTGCTCTAAAACAGATGGTTTCTACGTTTCCTCTGATTCCGCAGAAATGTTATCATCGATAAAAGGTTACGTTTTTGCTTTGTGATATAACAGATAATACAATATATATGCCATATTTGTAAGACAATCGAATATTGTCAGGGACAATTTTATTTTTATTTACAACGTACGTGTCTTGTACCACTTAATGCTCATATCCTGAAGTCGAGAAAGAGAGCTTAATACAGAAGCACTCTTTTGCTTCAGGAAACAAATACAACTCCAAAATACCCGTACGTATGAAAAACACAAACATGCTAGCGTCCTCTCCTAACATATATAATGAGTTTGCCATGTTGTCTTCGAAAGAATACAGCTGTAGGGTTATCAATTCATCTAACAAAAAGCAGCCTCTTTTTCAATATTAATTATTTCATAATATGTTTCACTTCACGAAAACGTAAATGAGAAATTAACCATACAATCCTTGCAAGCGCCTGAAATGAGAGTTCAGGACCTGAGAAAATGTTGATAGATCAATAAAAAGAAAATATATTCTTTTCTGCTGAGTGTGCAAAAGGTCCTGAAGATAAAGATCGAATCGTTGGTCAATAATATATTTCTCGATGAAGCTGTATGGAACATTGTAATTCGTATTGAATAGTTACAACTTAGCATTCTGGTGAACGTTAATATGTCTGGAAACAGTTTTGGAAACCTTTAATATAGCACCTATAATTATCAGTCTATCCTACACTCAGCATTTCAAATTTACTTCAGTTCTATTTTTGTATGGTCCGTGAATGTCTCTGAACCGCATTGTTCCAACTGTTTCAATATCTCGACCTCGATCTGAGAATATGACGGCATGCACTTAAATAGTACAATTGTAAATATTTGGTAAATTAATAATGTGTTTAACAAATATAGATCACGTGCACTGTTGCTGACAACAGTGTCTGTAACGTGTTGAAAGGCATTATATTAGATACCAATATTATATTTATCAACAGCTTGATAATAGCGCATGTTTCCCGACATATCATTCTAATTAAGCTTTCGTTGCAAAGGAAGAAATAACAACACAGCACCAAGGAAGAAACAACAACACCAACAACACAATCACTACCACCACCACCAACACACACACACACACTCCGTTTATATTTTTCAGACTTTGGTTATTATTTGTTAATTATGGGAAAACATCTTTTATTTACAAAAATTCGTCTTCAAGAAAGCAACTGAAACACGTGTCAAATTTAACATTAGCATTCAAGATATAAAATATTTCCTATTTAATATTTTATTGATATTCCAAAAATCAGTTAGCAATATTATATATGCATAGTGTATGTATGTTTGATAATAATGATTTGTTTTGTGGATGATTCATCTGGTCT
>JAEAOA010002224.1:610000-630000 GCA_016746295.1 Potamilus streckersoni | reverse complement strand
AATTGAACTTTATAGGCACGATTCAGTTGTTAGCAAGCGACAGCGTGTGTGTGTGTGTGTGTGTGTGTGTGTGTGTGTGTGTGTGTGTGTGTGTGTAGAATTTTATAATGTTTGGTAAGGAAATTTGAATACGACACCGGCCTGGCAAGACTCCATTCTTGTAGTTTCTTTCTTTAATACATACATCCAACCCATGATCCTAACCTCCACTCCATTACAGATTCCTCCCATTATAATCCTAATCCCGTTCGCATTAGGTCATATAAGGGCAAACATATTACTAGAAGTACAATCACGTGTATCACTCCGCTGTCCTCTCACCGAACAATTAGCAAAACAATATACAACCAATTCCATTACAGATGCAACAAGTAAGAAAAAAAAATCTAAATGAAAGAGAACACACTCATTTGACATAAAACTTTGTTTAATAGATACAAATCGGACATGTTTTTCTACGATATTCTAGCAGTATTTTTTTTCGCACATACCCTTGGGTGCTATTCACTACTTTGGTTTTAGAACTATAAACCACAGTGATAGCAGATATAACGAGAGAGAGAGAGAGAGAGAGAGAGAGAGAGAGAGAGAGAGAGAGAGAGAGAGAGAGAGAGAGAGAGAGAGAGAGAGAGAGAGAGAGAGAGAGTTAAAATGCAAATCAACATAATATAATGGCTGCTGGAAACATCCAAAGGCTAATTCGTACATATGCACGGCAAATTGACATGCCATACGCAGAACCGTTTTAAGAAGTTTGGAGGACCTAGACACAAACTCTAAACTTAAAAGAAACCACAATTGCGCCTCAGTCTCTCAGTATCCGATATAGAGTATTGCATTGCATTTCCATGTGCATGTGTGGCATTTTGGTAAATTTATTAATATAGTACTAAACTTCTAACAAAACCGACAACAAAATTTTGTTTTTGGGCCGCCGCGCGGGGCCTTATCCTGCACGGGGCTCTAGGCACGTGCCTCGCGTGCCTACGACTTAAAACGGTTCTGGCCATACGATAAGTTCCAACAAGCCCAAACCTGATATTCTCCTATAGATAGTCTGCTTTTTCGTTTCGTTTTTTTTCCCACTATAATACAAGAGCTAATGAAAATCGGACAATTTTGGTCAAAATATGTGACCTCCGGTCCTATATCTCAGCGAATTTTAGTTGAAAATGGCAAATGCTTTTAGATTTTAAAACCGACGATTCAGATTAGCTGTGGACGGATACAAACAATACAGTTCTGGATACGCTCCCTCCTTTGTTATTTCAATCCCCTACCCTGCTCTCTAAACCACTACAATTTCCTCCTTTATGGCTTAAATCCCCATCAATGAAGAGCTTGTTGTCGATCTAGATCATATAAGAGCAAACAGATGACTATAATTACAATCACGAATACCACTACGCTCTCATAGCACCTAAATATAAGCAAAATAATATATAAGTAGTTCCATTGCAGATGCAATAAGTAATACAAATCTTCTGAATTTGGCAGTTAAATCAAATAAAATCAGTCACATTGAAACTAAGGTCACAGCTAAACGGTCAGACTATTTCATTCTGCAATGTTTCTACGAGTTATCGAACTTGATTTTGATTTTATAATTGTAATGACAACATATACAGGTCGAATAGGTAGGAAATTCCGTTCCAGATTACAGTGAAAGGTTAATCAAGCGCTATTGATAAAGACAGACGTACAGAGACTGAGAAACTACGTTTACATTGCTGACCAATAGCTATCAAAAAAAGAGTGAGTTTGTTTCATGGTCACAGTCTGATAATTTATTATAATGACACTTAAAGCAACAATGATCACAATATTTGGACGCACGTGCTACAGTCAAAATGGAGGAAGCAGGAGCTACAAATCGGATTGGTTATCGATTATCCTTTTTATCCTTATCAAGGCAATGCTACAAATTATAAATGATTGAATAATTTATGTTAAGAAAAATATATATCTAAGTCATCTATTGAAACAGTTTTCGTTATCTACTAGGTATTTTTTAAAAAAAAATGAAATTGAATGATTTTGCGAAAACAAATATAAACATGTAGATTTGAACTAAGATGGTTGATTTAGAAATAAAATCGAAATCAACCCAAGACATATATTACGTGTAAAATAGCTATTTACAGTGAGACAGCACTGAAAAAAAAATACATATTATGCTGTCTGCACCCGAACTTGAGTGCTGGGCGCATGCGCGTGACATGCCACGGCTCATTTTCGCACTAGCACGCGATGATTCCTCTCAATTTAGATGCACATCTAACTATATATAATGCATCAATTGATTCACCAAAGATACAATGCACCGATTGATCAGCTAAGGATAAATAGAGTGAATGTCATTATTCCTTTTTTTTTACCTCCAAAATAACAAGTTCGCAACAAAGTAACAAAGTAAGTAATTTTCATACGTAATTGCAGCATCGTTGGAAATGCGTTGCAGAAATGTCGATTTACTGTGTTCTATAATGAAATAACAGCCATGAAACAATAAGAACATGTTCTCTTTCTACAAAAGCTACCACTATCATATCATGTCACGTGTTCCAATATGGCAGTATTGACGCTATCCACAAGTCTTGAAACAATTTTAGTAAATTTAATCTCTCTCTCTCTCTCTCTCTCTCTCTCTCTCTCTCTCTCTCTCTCTCTCTCTCTCTCTCTTGGGAAAACACATGCAATTATATAATTTTGGTTAATAATTATGTGAATATGGCGAAAAAAATCCTATGGATTAACTACAACTATATTTTGATGTTTATGAATTATAGCCGTCCATCAGTCATTTCAACATATTTCATGGGCGTTTTTTTTTTTCTCTTTTCAAAGTTTCTTCATTTATATTTGTCAGGTGCATTTCATATCCATTAAAGAGCTTGTAATCAGCTCCTAAAACAGCGAATATCCAGTTTGACTATCGTCAATTTCAGACACTAAATCAAGCCATTATGTGTAATGGAATAATTGGCGCAAAAGCAATCCATTATGTGTATTGGAGAAAAAGAATTAAATTTTGTTTTACTAAAATTTTAACCGATGACGATTTACGAACTTCTGATAAGGTCCGTTGGACTATATATTTTCTGACACATGAAAAACACGGAAATGTAGTAACTCTGTTTGATCACAATATAAACTTTCTCAACATGTAACCAGAGTAAAAAGTGTCGAAATTTCGTTACGTTCGGTGTACGTTCTATCAATATCATGAAAGTCAATAAATGTGCCTAGAAGAAATCTCTTTTCAGGATAGCAGGTCGATAAACATTTTGCATTAATTTTAGAGTTACGTCATTGTGTATTTTGTTCTGGCGAGATACTGCTTTATGAAGTCTAAGGTCACAATATATTCGTAGTATTGGCAAGAACCACGCATGTGGTAGATAAAATATTTGATGTCAAAATGAAAAATAAAAGCTTTCCAGAGATACCTATTGTAGGTTACATTTTAAAGGTATAACAAAGAATAGTTTCAGAATTCATGAAGATAGGAAATCGATTATACATTACAAAACTGTCGTAGCGAAACAAAGCTCTTTTTATACCATTTAATCGATTTTCAAGCTCCAGTCCTTCATAAAGCCTGTGAAATATAATGTTCAAGTCTTATATTTACAAAATAATTATTAAAAACTAACAATTTTCAATAATATGATTTTCAAGACGGTCACTTGAATATACACGTAATTCCTCAATGGTGTTTTGAACTTCTACACTTCTGTCACATGATTTCTGTCACATGATACAATTTTAGCCAATGCGAGTGCTTGTAACAAAAACGTGGTAACATGTGTAATCAATTCAAAAGGGAAAATAGAAAGTACTTACCAGTATTACTTCGTTTTCATCGGCCTCTGTAACTGCGGTAGAATGGAGTCTGCTGCGACTGCTCCTGTGCGAGCTCGCTGACGATCCATAATCTTTAAGTTCCAGGTTGTACTCAGTTGTAGTGCTTTCACAACGCGTCCGTTTCTTTTCCTTGTCCTTACTTTCAGAATTACCCTTTTCTCTTTTGAAAAGCCGCTTTATACTCCCTGATCTTCCAAAGCTCCTTGAATTAGAATCCGAATTACTGGACAAAGAAATTCTCTTGCCTCCAGATTTTGAGGTACCTTGCCATCGATCCATACTGAATGCAGTACACTTCCCTGACAAAACATTTTGCACCTCACTTATCTGTAGCTCAACAAGCTCAGGACATTGGTCATAAGGTGAGACGCCATTGTGATGTTTCACTTTTATTTTGGCACCGTATCGCAATAAAGCCTTGCAGCATTCAACGTCAAAATGTTCTGGGCTGGCGGCGAGGTGAAGCGGCGTCGAGCCATTACGATCCTGAACAGTGGCGTCGGCACCGTGCATCAAAAGGAGATCTATCACCATGGCTTTCTTTTCCACAACAGCTATATATAGCGGCGGAAGTTTTAATAAATCCTCTGAAGAGTAAGTTATTATCTTAGTTAGATTTTCGTGCTGATTTAATGTCATATGATGCCTGTCTGGAGGGCTCACATGCAGATAATGAAACTTTGTCTTTGAAATGTCCAATCTCGAATGATGAGGGGAATGGTGGAAGACTGGAATTTCAAGACCATTGCCAGAGGTCACTTGAACATTGCTTAATTCGTCGGTTTCTTCTGGCACAATTTCGGGTTGATGACGTCTATCGGCATCATGGTGTCCATATCCACGCGAAGAATCATAGTTAATTAAATTTATACTAGGTT
This sequence comes from Potamilus streckersoni, assembly GCA_016746295.1. NCBI lineage: Eukaryota > Metazoa > Mollusca > Bivalvia > Unionida > Unionidae > Potamilus > Potamilus streckersoni. The sequence goes on along the minus strand of JAEAOA010002224.1, from coordinate 625,255 downwards.
CGTTAGGATCGATTCCACTTTTTAACAGCACCCGGATGACATCGATTGAATTATTTGAAATGGCTACATGGATAGAAGATCGGAAAATATCAGGTATATCCCACTCGGGAGTTACGCTCTCGCGTCGATCGAAATCTATTCGCTCCAGCGTAAAACGTCGATATGGCATATCGAGGTCGTGGCTTCTACTACTTGGTCGTCTGCTTCCGGAGGAAGCGGATGTGTCATAATGACGCCCACCAATTCCTGTTGAGAATGCGTGAGACAGTTTAAGCGGGAACTTCCCATGATGGATGTGCAGAAACTTCGTGACGGCATTGACATCGTTTTCTTTGAGCGCTCTCTCCAGCTGGTCGCTTTCCAACGACAAATCAAATATGGAGGACACAGTGCTGTTAGATCTTCTAGTGAGGGTATCAATATTATCTGGGGAAAGAAGCACGTTGCTCGGGATACTCGGGGTAGGGCTAGTAGGACTCGGAGAAGTGGACGAAGAATATGCCAGGTGGGGACTAGGAGGCGTCAAATGGTGTTGGATATGTCTCGGTTCCAAAGACGTCGAACTGTCAGGCACCACGATGACGTCTGGGAGACGCGATTTGTTTGGCGAGAGGAATTGGTCATTGGGCACCCTGAGCTCTGCCATGTTAGAGGGATGATTGACGACCATATGACCGCCTGTACCCCTCTTAATCTTCACCACTTATCGTCATATTTTCCACATGGCCATGCTTTGTAGATGTCTCTGAAACAAGAATTGCAAGTTTATGGGTTTGTTTGCTTCTAAAGTGTATTTCACATCAAACATGCAACCTGGCAAAGCTAATATCTTAAAAATACATAAATAGTCTAGGAAATAGATGAATGCTCTGCATTTTTAGCACTATCACACCAGGATAGTTCATAGGACTTTTGATTTTGGATATATATTAACAAGGCAGGGCTTAGAGTAGAAAGAAAAACTAGATCACAATTGCTCTTTTTTGGAAAACAGAATTGCAGACAAAAAGGCAAATTTATTTTAGTGATCAGGGGAAGAAATATCATTTGCTTTTCTTAGGATTTTAAAATTACGCTCTCTACTCCGACATTCAAAATTACGTACAAAATTCCGACATTCAAAAATACGCATTCTATTCTGACATTCATATAAGCAACACTCTAGTCCGACATTTAAAAGTACGCACTCTATCGTGACATTAAAAAGAACACACTCTATTCTGACATATAAACGTGCACACGAGATTCCGACATTCAAAAGTACCCTCACTATTGCGACATTCAAAAGAACGCACATTATTTCGATATTCAAAAATACGCACTGTGTTCCGACATTCTCTTTTAAGTTTATAGTGTAATAATAAAATTTAAAAAAAGCAAAATTCATCCCAACCCCACAGAACACCCCCAAATCCAATCAAACAAACAAACAAACAAGCCAAACAAAAGCACCCTACAAAATTTCGATTCCGTTGTTTTACCTTCAGTTTTTCTTCCTTCTATTGCTAAATCGATAAAAAAAATTATGTGGACAAGTTCAAAAACATGCCAGAAGCAAGCCAAATCTCATTTTCTAGGCATCAATCATAATGCTAGACACTGGAACAGATCTTCGACTGTTGGAATCATTCCAATCTTATTGCAAAACACACAGAACGATGGCCAATATGATCAAATTAGCGAAAGGTAATAACAATTTTAATGAATTTATTTACATTAGCTTGAAGGCGATATTATTTCTAATGAATTTATTCAAATTAGCCTACCTGTAATATTGATATTATTTTTCATAACTAAAAAAAACCAAACTTAAAACAGTTGAACCTTTAACAAATGAAGCATATTTTAATTTGACTCTAATAACTTTTGCTATCTAAAATAGTATATTGAAAATGGAGAAGGTCGAAGTGATGACATAACCAAGACATAAAGAAACAGCCATTGCATGAGGACATTTTTGAAAGAAATCATGAAATACTTAACATCAACTTATTGAAACATTTTTAAAGTAACTTATGTAAAGGTCTACACATTACTAGACTTATGGAACATATTGCGGCACTTTCGGTTTAAAAACAAACAATTTTGAACAAAACGGCAGCCATATTGGATTGGACAACATCGTTTAAAATACTGACAAAGAAAAGCTGAACCGGAAAGGTTTATCTACTGACGGTTCAATTAATCATCATTCAGTAAATTAGTACTCTCTCTCTCTCTCTCTCTCTCTCTCTCTCTCTCTCTCTCTCTCTCTCTCTCTCTCTCTCTCTCTCTCTCTCTCTCTCTCTCTCTCTCTGCTAACGTCGCTATGTGATAAAACTTGGCAGTATGGTTCTGTGTGTTGCTTGTACAACGTCCACTACATTTGCTATCTACTTTGTATACCCTATCACGAGCCATAAAACGGCGTTCAACCCATAGCAAGAAGAAGAAAAATATCACACGTCAATATATCGAATTCTAAGAATACATAGTTGTACTCGTTTTGTTCTACTGTGACACGTTTTTATGTCTACGACAACATCCGTTATAGCTCTGACGATAGAGTACCTGCCCCGTAAAAATAGTCACCGGTTCGATATCGATACCCGCTCGGGCCAAACTAATTATGTTAGTCTTATATCTTTTGGATACTCACATTGCTTCCATTTACTAGGTATGATGCAGCTAATAATGCGTTAAAAATGCAACTACAGCTACAACCACACGCACCTCCCTCCAAAAATACCCAAACGAAACGATGTTTTTGTCTTTAGAAAATGTTCGAGAATTCGAGCTAACATCTTACGCTTCTTCCAGATTTTAGTGTTTAAACAGTAAACATCTATAGAGAAATCAGGGAATGCAAAAACACTGTTATGTAAGAAACATAAATACTGGAATGAAGTAAATTCATGTTTCTCTTATTAAGAATACACGATTCTCATTGTGTCAAATTTCGCAGTATGCAAAGTATTTATATTTTGCGTATTTTTGTGTATGCATCTCTTGCATATAATTTTGTATATGCATCGCTTGCATGTGCTTTTGTGTATGCGTGTCTTGCATTGCCTTCTGTTTATGCATCGCTTGTATAATCTTTTGCGTATACATCAATTGCATATGCATTTGTGTATGCATCGCTTGCATATGCATTTGTGTATGCATCGCTTGCATATGCATTTGTGTATGCATCGCTTGCATATGCATTTGTGTATGCATCGATTGCATATGCATTTGTGTATGCATCGCTTGCATATGCATTTGTGTATGCATCGCTTGCATATGCATTTGTGTATGCATCGATTGCATATGAATTGGTGTATGCATCGCTTGCATATGCATTTGTGTATGCATCGATTGCATATGCACTTGTGTATGCATCGCTTGCATATGCATTTGTGTATGCATCGATTGCATATGAATTTGTGTATGCATCGCTTGCATATGCATTTGTGTATGCATCGCTTGCATATGCATTTGTGTATGCATCACTTGCATATGCATTTGTGTATGCATCGCTTGCATATGCATTTGTGTATGCATCACTTGTATAGATGTTTGTGTATGCATCGTTTGCACCGTCTTTCGTTTATGCATCACTTGCATAGATTTTTGTGTATGCATCGTTTGCATAGGCTCTTGTGTATGCATCTCTTGCATAGATTTTTGTGTATGCATAGGTTATTGTGTATAATCGCTTGCATATATTTTTGTGTATGCATCGCTTGCACCGTCTTTCGTTTATGCATCACTTGTATAGATTTTTGTGTATGCATGACTTTCATATGGATCTGTGTATGCATCTCTTGCATAGATTTTTGTGTATGCATAGGTTATTGTGCATGATCGCTTGCATATATTTTTGTGTATGCATCGCTTGCACCGACTTTCGTTTATGCATCACTTGCATAGATTTTTGTGTATGCATCGTTTGCATAGGCTCTTGTGTATGCATCTCTTGCATAGATTTTTGTGTATGCATAGGTTATTGTGTATGATCGCTTGCATATGTTTTTGTGTATGCATCGCTTGCATATGCATTTGTGTATGCATCACTTGTATATATGTTTGTGTATGCATCGTTTGCACCGTCTTTCGTTTATGCATCACTTGCATAGATTTTTGTGTATGCATCGTTTGCATAGGCTCTTGTGTATGCATCTCTTGCATAGACTTTTGTGTATGCGTAGGTTATTGTGTATGATCGCTTGCATATATTTTTGTGTATGCATCGCTTGCACCGTCTTTCGTTTATGCATCACTTGCATAGATTTTTGTGTATGCATCACCTGCAAAGGTTCATGGTATTAGTTTGTCGTTTTACGGCACAGCAATGCAAGTAACTTAATTAGTGCCTAAGCAATTGGTGAAAAGTATCTTGCCTTAGGACACACTACATTCACTGACTCAGTCTGGTCTGATTGTAGGATTTGACTCCGTAGTTTGTCGGTCGAGCTTCCGGCACACTAACCACTGAGGCTTGCTTGAGACCAGTGAGTAATTTAAAAAACATCATTGTCTTTAAGGCATCTTAACAAACCACTTGCGTATAGCTTAATTAATCAAGTTAATTAATGCTAGCATCTCCAAAATTAAAAGATGGGTCAAGTCGATGTTCTTAATTATTTAATTCTATATTCTCATTATTAAACACGTAAGTCAATGTTTAATTAATTAATTAATTAATTAATTCTTAATTATTTAATTCTATATTCTCATTATTAAACACGTAAGTCAACGTTTAATTAATTAATTAATTAATTAATTGTTAATTAATTAACTGATTTATTGATTAAGGCTTCTGTGGAGAAACTTAAATACTTCTCAAGTGCGATACCTATGCCAAAGTGACAATACAGTAAACTGTGAAATTTTTTCCTACGCGAGTTTTGAAATCAGGCTGAATTCTGTTCATGTACCAGCCGCTAATATAAATGATTCAAGCAATACTATTTAAATCGACAAACACCCAATCTGCATAGTTTATTCAGACGTACATGAATCTTTTTTTTTTTTTTTTTTTACAGGAAACACGGTAGTAATGCTATGGTAAAATGGGAACCAGTCTGGACATGGATGAACATAAAATACAGCATATATGGGTTTGTGTGGCCAGGATTGGTTAATAATATAAGTGATGTTTTAGGAAAAATAATCTTTGGATAGCTTATCCTAGTTGTAAGTGAATAAAATACATTGTTTTATTGATGGAATTTCAGTCTTTTAACAGTGTTGAGTTGGGAATACTCATTACTAAAATTATCAACAGACTCTTTGGTATTTAACTGAAAGCACATATTTCAAACACACGCAGGTCCAGAAAATGCCGCGGCTTATATCCTCTACACAGAAGCTGACATATAGGTTTCATCTATACTGATAAATATAGGTTCGATCATGGGCACTCAGAAATTTTAAGTTATTGAATTTTTAATATCATGGTATTTGGATAGGTTTACTATAGGAAATGAATTAATACCGTTATTCCTTTGGTGAGAGTTGCTTGTTAAGGGAGATGACTCCTACAAAAGTAGAGTATTTTTGATTATTAGTTATCCCCTCTTTTTCTAGTTTAAAGAGGAAATCGTTCCAGCGTAAGCGGAAAAAAAAAAAAAAAAACCGTTGACTTACATGTTTGATAATGAGAATATAGAATTAAATCATTAAGGCCAACAGCTCGACCCATCTTTTTACGAGCATTTTGTTTGGCACAATTACATCATTCGTTTATTTCCCCATGAAAGATTTACATGTGTAAGAAAACTATCTAAAAAAAGCACAGATACCTTAACTACAAAATAATATGGAATATCAAATTTAATAGCTTCTTTACCAAAATATCATATTCACTTGAGGGCTGCGTGATGTTTTGCTTGTTAGTTTGTTGTTTTTTTTTTTTTGCATTAGTTTTCAAAACATAATTTAATTAGTTCCATTATATTCTCTATCGCTAACTGTAAAAACACCCCTGTCGTTGTTACGTTTAATGATTTGAATAATAGAAGCATAACCTAATCTTTCCTTTTAGGTTATACCAGATTAGAACTTTTTCCAATAATATATTAGATGCACATATTGAATTTTTCCGAGTTCTCGTCTAGAAACATTAGATTCTAAAAAAGGGAAATAATTCTGTTATACGTGACAGTTAATATCCCATGAGAATTACTGCCCTTATACCACGAAAAACGAAGTAAGCTGGTTTTTTTTTTTGTTTTTTTTAGGCAACTTTTTCCGTAGTAATTTTGAGTATCAGCTAATGATACATCGATTTGAAAACTTTTTAATCTTGTGTACAAACGTTTTTTTTTTAAAAGAAGAAAAAAAAAAAACCCTGAAGAATTAGCTAAAAGTAACAAACAAAAGATATGGGATTTGGGTCGATTTACAGACTGTTTACGAAATAGACTATTGTTAAGTCAATTATGTAATTTACAACAAGAAAAACAGTGTAATCAAATTATGATTGTTTTTGTGCTAGTAGTCATGCACCTAAAAATTACATATCGAGAACAAAGGCAATATAAAAAATATGCCGTTACATATAGTGTTTGCATTTATTTTTGGATCGTAAAGTATCTGGATCGTTCCCTGTATAGAGTCTTCCTTTATATATATATGATACGATCCTAAACAATAATATAAACACTACTTGACGTCGAACTTAGAAATGCAATGTTTGGAAACTTTAGAAAGAAAAAAAAATAAAAAAGTCCCATGTCTGTCCATCAACATTTTCTAGTTAGGGATACGACTGTCCATCAACATTTTCTAGTCAGTGATACGACTATCAACATTTTCTAGTCAGTCACGGGACTGTTCATCAACATTTTCCGGTCAGTGATACAACTGTCCATCAACATTTTATAATCGGTGATACGACTGTCCATCAACATTTTCTGGTCAGTGATACGACTGTCCATCAACATTTTCTAGTTAGTTATACGAATGTCCATCAACATTTTCTAGTCAGTGATCCGACTGTGCATCAACATTATCTAGTCGGTGATACAACTGTTTCTTAACATTTTATAGTCAGTGATACGACTATCCATTAACATTATCTCAAGCCACAGTAGCCTTCTTCAGACGTTACCATCATCAAAATAGATGTGGAATACTACTAATCCATTTGAAATTCTCAATAATAGTCGCATACATGCTACAATTTAGGATTTAAACTTTCCATGGAAAGCTGGAAAGAGGGATGTAAGACCTGCATCAAATTACATGTACACCTTTTGATTAGAAAAGTAGATGATGACGATATTCAAACGTAGATAAATCAGACCGGAAACGTATAGAAAATGTTAATTTGAAATGAAATGTCATAAAAGTTAAATGATTATAAAAAGTTCTAACTACTTGTCTAAATCTGAAATTTGTGTAATTAGATTAAAGACTGATGCCCTGTTGGTTTGTACCCTACATGTAACGAAGTCATAATGGTTTTAAATCTTGTTTTTAGTATGCTGCAAAATTACTTATTCTCGATACAGGATACACGGTACTAATTTAATGGAAGAACTGTGAACCAGTCTAAAAATGGGTGAAGAAATAATAGAGTACATACGGGTTTGGTGGTCCATAATTGGTTAATAATGAAAAGTAAAATTTTATTAAAAATATCTTTTGAAAGCTTATCCTATGTGTAATTTAAAAAAATATATACAAATTTCTATTGATGCAATTTTAGTATTTTTAAAGACTTGACATAGGATTACTCAATAATGAAAGTAGCACTTGATTCCTTGGTGCTGAATCAATAACATGGACTTCATGCATATGTAGGTCAAGAAAGTGCCGCAGCTCATATGGTGTTCTCCACACAGAAGCTTGCACCAAGGATAGTTATGCATGGAGAAATATATGTCTGATCATCAGTACCCAGAAATTTTAAGTTATTGAATTTTAAATATGATGGTGTTTCCATATGTTTACTATGGGAATTGAATTAGTACCGTGACTAATACAGCCAATGGCATGGATCAGAGTTACTTCCCCTTATTGAAATCTGACCATAAACATCCATAAATCAGTACGCTCTGTGACCCGGATTAAATTAGCAAACTAATATCATAGGCATAGGTCAATAACTAACAAAATCTGTGCTTTCTTAATGGATTCTCCGTGACGTCATTCACACCATTTTGACATCATTCGCATAACGGTAAGGTTGAAAACTTGCTCCCAGAACTGTAGTGAATGGTTGGTTGCTTAACATCGCGGAAGAATGTACGGAGAATCGGAACTTTCACGAAAATGAGCGATGAATATAATATTTAGTCTCCAGAGCACAGGAAGTGCAATGCAATAATCAGTTAAAACATGCGCAAAACATCAATTACGTTAAAAAAATTGAAAAATAAATAGAGAGTAATCAATAATACTTGTTAAAATGTTAAAAACAGACATTTCATGGAAACGTGAATCTTAAAAAACAAAAGTCACTAGATGGGAAAGAACATTACCAGCTAAGAAGAATTAGTAGAACTTCGCAAGAGTCCCTTTCTCCCTCCGGTATCTCTGAACTTATAAATATTTAAACTTTCTCAGATATTCTTGAGAAACTCTCGAGTATCAAATAGGGTTTACCCCTATTTTTTATACGGGATATTAGCTTAAAATGATCAAAAGACAAGTGGAGTACAAAACTTAGTCATAACCTTTTGACAGTGAACCTTAGGGGCCCAGAGTGGCCGAGTGGTCTAAAGCGCTGACCGTTACGGATCACTGCCATCTCACCTCTGTCTGTGTGAGTTCGAGTCCAGACTCGGCTAAAGTGGGTAAGTGAGAAAGCCTGCCAGTAGCTTCTCGTGGGTCGGTGGCTCTTCCCTGGGTTTTCCAGGATTCTTCCTTTACCATTAATACTGGCCGCCATGTATAGCTTATATTGTCCTGAAAAATGGCGTTAAAACCTTACAACAACTACAACTTGACATTGAACCTGATCTCGTGGCTAGATCATTGAACTGATCTTAGATAACGTCTAGATTTACTCCATTCATGACTTTGTGATATACGTTTTGGACTATTTGGGAATTAATTTACAACACTGGCGCTTTTTATTTTATTTGAAAGAAAAAAAACTATTTGTTTAAGTGTCAAAACTTACTGGTTTTCGCTATCAATTTTTGTGTTACTTAAAGACCATTAAGTTGTAAAAGTGTTATAGACTTATTCAATTCTTCTCATGTGGGATGAGAAGTGAATAGGTGATGGAAGACATATTTGATCATCACCACCGTCATTCTTTATTTGCCACATACGTATGCCTTTCATGTCATGATACTATAAATAGATTCGCTTTATAAATATCTCAAACATCTACTAAAGTCCATAAATTACTACCTGTTTAATTGTCGGATGCATTAGTGACTAGTTTCTAAAAGCAAGCAAACAAACAAACAAGCTAAATAAGTTTAAACATTGAACTTGCTCTCATTCAGGGAATTTATCAGTTTCTGCTAAAAAAAAAAAATAGGTTTTGGAAACATCCCATTCATACTTGTTTATGTTAAAAATAAACACTCATAAAAACTCCAGCCAAACAAACAAAACAACAGAGTAATATCTTTAACGTTAGACCAAGTTAGGACGCGATTTGTTAAAATACAACTATGAAGGAAAAATAAGCGTTTTCCTCCTCTCTTTCTCCTCCCTTTTTTCATGAAAACTAATGCAGAGGAAAATATTGTAGACATTTATTGCAAGACAAACATTTGTAACCTGTAGAAGACGCTGACACAATAGCCGCGACCTTAATTTTACATTTGCAAGCAATTTAACATAGTGTGCTTGACCCTTGTCCGTGATTGAGGATGGAGTTCTGGCTTAACTGACGTTCTTAATTTTTTTAAAAAAAATTCAGGAATTGACCTTCGTAACAATCTGATTTGATTTTCCGTTTAAAATGATCAACATCGAAGGCATTTTATTGTGATTTAGATCACGTGAAATTAGTATATATATATATATATATATATATATATATATATATATATATATATATATATATATATATATATATATATATATATATATATATATATATATATATATATGAGGAGGTAAACTTTTATTTATTACCTTTTTAAGTTCAGGTCATGAATCAGTTACCGCTGGGCCAGATATTTGATATTATTCATTCGAATTACTTGCTGATTGACTTTTGGGAGCAAAACAGCATTTTGAGATTATCGTGAATTTCTTCAAAGACATTCTGGATTATATCATTGTGACATATCAATATTATTAGTACATTAGCACATTCATGACCATTGGTTTATCAGCACATTCAATAGTGTAATTCACTCGGAACTCTCTTTACTTTTCGACTTGTGATAAAACATTTATGATTATTTGGGATTGAATTCACAATATTTCTTAAATATTCATTTGTTACTAACGAGAAATAAATTGATTTTTTTTTTACTAAACTTGTTGGTTTCGCTTTTTTCTGTTACTTAGTTTAAGAGTACAGAGTTGTAGTGTCAAGACTGAACCAGAAATGTCGAGGGGGTGGGGGTGGCGCTTAGAGGTAGGCCGGAAGTCTGCGGAATGGAGCTCCTGGTGGGAGTAGAGAATGCAAAACACTCGGAAGCTATTTCTGATTGAGCGTTTCTAGATCTTACAATTAATTGTAACGAAAATTTATTCATGGAGGACTTTCTGATGTTTCTTGATCTTTTCCTTGTCTTTCTTTTACTTATCTTGATTGATTGTGATAGGTTTGTGACATATCTCCCTCAGATTCGCCTATAAAAATATACATCTCTGACGATTTTGTTAATCGGAAATGACGTATATGCATGTAAATGATGAACAATCATTCCGCGAGGTGTCGTTGCAAATGCAATGGTATGCCCATTGCACTTGTCCAACCCCGCCATCCTGCATTTGCATTCTGAGAATAATTGCAATTGTTAACTGAACTGCACTAGGATCACCTTTGGTATTTGTAGGAACGAGTTACTAATTGATGTCTTAATTCACCTCAGAATAGTTCAGATAGAGATTGTAGTTAGTTTATGCTTCAAGAACGCATTGTAATAGCTGCGTAATCGATGTTCTTTCTTAAATTGCGGATCTGCGCTTTGTTTATCTCGTAGCATCAAACATATCACAGAAAAGAGTGAACGAGGTGTTAATTAAATTTAAAAATAAACTTCAGAATTAAGAGCAACTTCAACCAATAACGCTACATTTTCATAGCAATGCTTAGAATGTCTATTACATATTGACATAAAGTTAGAAAAAATATAATGTATTTGACTTGTCTATTATATATTAAGTAAACCAGAATCTTGCGCACTGTATTAATAACTAAGAGAACCATAATGGACGTAGATAGCGTGACTTATTGTTGTAATAGAAAACCCGGTTTATACAAAACCTTGCCTTCCACGACTATATGTACAAATACTGGTCCATTTCCAATGATTAAATTCGCTAACAAATATATTAATTAAAATATTATAATATTAAGGCATGTTTTGTTTTATTTTGTTTCGTTCAATACATTTTTTTTATTATTTTCTAGAAGGAAAATTACATCGGCGAGTAAATAGTTATTTCAAACAATTATGGTCAACGCCGCATACTATAAACCGCCCTGTCGTCAACGCCAGGTAGCATTAACCATCGTGTTATTACAACTATTATAATAATTTTAATGCTCAGAGTTCTTCATATTAAGCATCAAAGGCTTTCTTCTTTTTCTTATAAACACAGGTAGATAATCTCTCTCTCTCTCTCTCTCTCTCTCTCTCTCTCTCTCTCTCTCTCTCTCTCTCTCTCTCTCTCTCTCTCTCTCTCTCATACCTATATATTTTATGACCTTGACTTTCAAAGTCGTGCGCTTGCGATCAAGGCTAATAATTAGTTCACACAAATGTAAGATAAAACTTTAAAACGCAATAGCATCCCAAAAACGTGCAGTGGTTGAACTACTTGTCCCACCAAATGGACGTTCTGCACTGATCGACCAGGCCATATATGTACAGATTATGTAGTCCGTTTTCACTTTGAAAAAGAAAGCTATTGTGATTGTTATTCTTTTAAATTAATCTCATAATTATTATTTATTTACATAAATGAATGCAAGATATTAATCTTAGTGTGAGGAATGGACTACTTTTTTACCTTTTCACATGTGTATTTTTGCGCAAGCTATCACTACATACTTCGGACTCGGTGCAATGTCAATTCTTCGACGGTCTCGATCACCGGAAAGTTGAACGCTGGTGTTTATAAGCGTCGCTTAAGGTGTACACTGACTTATTTATTTTTAGTGCAAATGTAACGTTGGATGCTTTATGTTTAGGTGAACAAATTATCAGTGGGTATTTTGCCGTTTCCGATTTGCATCAGTTTTCACAGCAGATCCTGCTGTCTTCGTTTTCTAATGTTTCGTGTAGGATTGGAAGTAAAATAACCCTTAATTATGAATCGATGCTGGAATCAGAATTTTGCGTCAGACACTAGCCAAACACTTGTGTAACACGCAAATTCAACCCTTTTCTATTATGCACCGATGAATTTAAAGGATTGCATCTTTCATCACGTGACTGCTGTGTTTAGAGGTGTGTGATTAGGAATTTTAACGTAGCTTCAACAATTTTTCAGTCAGGCAGTTTGGCAGTTTTCAGTGTTGTCTAGCACTGGGGCATCATGCCAAGGACATGTAGCATAATGTCCTGCCCAGTCACATTATCCTGACAAGTCTTTGGCATGACTCGACCGGGTTTCGAACTCGCGACCTCCAGCATCCGAATCGTACGATCTAACCACTAGGCCACTGCAACGGTCGCTGTGTTTAGGTACTTGAACTTCTAATGCACACAAACTGATAAAAACTGCCAGAGTGCAATTAGCACTTCAGTATTATCTAATAATAATCAAGATAAACAATAATTGCAACATACGCACTAACATGAGCTAGGAACATGAAGTTTTGCATTGATCGAACTTGCTCCATGTATAATTTTTAATGCATAAGTTTCAGGTGAAAAACAAACCTATTTGAAATTTTATTTTTAATAATTTTTTTTTATAAATTCATACTCATGTTATTAGTTGTGAATGGTACATCAATTAAATATCAAAGCAGAATCGAGGACTATGTTAATTGTATCTGTATCGATCAATAGGAGTGAAAACGTGGATTTTATATTCTGACCTGTTTTTATATTGGTATCATTGCGCAAGCTATTTGCAATAAATAACTCGAACGTGCTTTATTACCATTGCCTTAGCAGTTGATAGCGGTGTGTGTGATTGTGTTTGTGTGTGTGTGTGTGTGTGTGTGTGTGTGTTTATTTTTAACGTAGCATTAACAGTTTTTCAGTCCTATCGCAACGATGTCTGCAGTGTGGCAGTTTATAATGATGTCTAGAACTTGGACATCATGCTGCAGACATGAAGTATCATGTCCCACCCAGTCACATTATCGTTACTGACCAGTCCTAACACTAGCCTTTTAACGTTGAGTGCCATGCGAGGAAACTGTTAGTACCATTTTTATAAGTCTTTGGTATGACTTGGCCGGAGTTCGAACCCGCGTCCTCTCGCATCCGTGGCGGACGCTCTAACCCCAAGGCAGGTACCCCGAGTGGCCGAGTGGTCTAAAGCGCTCTCCGTTACGGATCACTGCCATCTCACCTCTGTCTGTGTGGGTTCGAGTCTAAGATTTGGCGAATGTGGATATGTGAGAAAGCTTGCCAGTAGCTTCTCGTGGGTCGGTGGTTCTTAACCAGTGATTTCCCGGTTCCTTCCTCTACCATTAATACTGACCGCCATGTATAGTCTATCGTGTGTTGCAAACTGGTGTCAAGCCCCAAAACAATCAACCAACCAACCACCTAACCTCAAGGGCCACCGGAGTGGTCGTCAGTAGCGGTAGTTCACACTGAATGTGTTGAAATATCACGTATAAGTGTTGAACACAAGGCTTTGCATCTGCCGCAAGATTCTGAGTTTGTGTGGATATTTTTTTTTTTGTATCCAACATGGCCATTCGTACATCAAATACTGACACTCCGTAGTAACCATAATCAATTGATCAGTAGGTATTCATTACGGCGACATTCACTATACCCATACACATTCACTCTATCTTTTGTATGCATGGTTCTAATTGGAGAAGCTAACATAAACATGTATTACTATCTACTGGACCGCCTTGATTACTCCCATCAACTGACAAAACAAATGTTACGAGCAATTTGATTTGTTCAGTTTCTTTTGGTAGCAGCCAATCATATAGCGGGGCGATAGTTATTGCTTCCGGGAGATACATATGCCAACAGGGACGAAGTGGATCGATGAACCATCATTAGGAAAGATCGGCTTGCAATTACTTCCTAATTTACTAATTAGACAAAAACAATTCATTAGAAGAAACTGCATGAAGGTTATTTATGATCTAAGAACTATCTAAATTGCTGTTTCTGCGATGTTTCAATTTTAACTTATTTTTGTTCTAATTATTTCTTCCTAATTATTTCTTCAGCAGCCAAGTTTTCTTTGGAAAAACATGGAAATCGCTTTAACAGAGAAGCACTAAATCTAATTGAATTTTTAAGCTAAATATAAAAACATCGTTAATTGTCGATGTGATATGAAGAGAGGCTTCGGTTGTTTACTGTGAGATCGTAATTATTAATTGGGTTCCAGTTTGAGTGGATTTAGAGTTTGTTAAAACCATGAATTTTAAAGAATGAAGAAATAGTCTGGTCCACCCCAAGAAGAAAATAGCCCGGCCCACCCCATGAAGAAAACTGAAAATTGCTGGATCACACGATCCACTTCGGCTTTCAAATTTATACAATTGATTGTCAAAGCTAAGCCTCACATTTTTTTTGGGGGGGGGAGGTAGGGAACGAAGAGGGACGATAAGAAAGCGCCCAAACCAGACAACGCTCGTCATCCAGCACTCTTCGGCTTTCATATCAATGCAAGGAGAGGAAAATCTGGATATCGAGGGAAAATGGCGGGAAAGGAGCCCAATATATTTTTTTTATATAAAGCTGGAAGTGTTTACTAAGACAAAATAAATTACTATAGAAAAATCAAAGCATGTCAAAACGTATTTTCGAAATAAAGACACAAGTTCAATTCTGTTCAATGCCATCATACGAACATAACTGGCGTCAATACTTATACACAGGAGAATATTAAAGCATATTCTATTTATGCGTGGTGATTACCAAATATTTCTTAACTTATATTTGCAATTTCTGAATGTGGATACAGATTAGACAGGCAGGGATT
>JAEAOA010002224.1:530000-607500 GCA_016746295.1 Potamilus streckersoni | reverse complement strand
CCCATCAATGGTTGAGATCAGCATATCTTCAAAATGTGTTCGTGGTATTAGATGAGGTTTTTGATAGTTTGAAAATAAAAACAGAATTTCACGTGCAAGCCCTAAACACAGGAGATAGGCTGAGATCTACATTAAAGCACGTAATTTAGTGATGTTACTCAATAAATAGCACGTTGTGCAAGATGGCCAAAATTGATTAAAGATTGTTGGAACGAAACTAACTCCTGGATTTCAGAGTTTCTAAATTTGCATTTTAAATGCTTGCTTAGTCTCAGATGTATCATAAAAATGATAAAAAAATAATACAATTTAAAAAATGTTTGTATACTTTTGCTCATTTAAAAAAAAGTTTACAGTTAGTAGCCAGGACACGACATTCCGATAAGAAATATTCTTCATAAACCGTAACAAAAGGACCTGTCTATGTGGCTCAGCATACGTGAGTTCCTTCTCGCTAGATTATTGTTCTCTTCACGGTAAAGCGTCACTTCTTTTTATAAACAAATATAAACTCCGAGTCAAAAGGATTAAATAAATGGCTCAGAGTAAATTATTTTACTACATGACTGCGGCATGATGCCACAGTGCTAGACATCACTAAAATCTGCACATTGCAGACATCGTAGCCATATGATTGCTATTTCTTTAAAGCTACGTCAAAAGTAAAAAAATTCACACACACACACACACACACACACACCTTCTATTAACCTAGGTACAGAGGTACAGTCTTCGATATACTTTAACTTTACCAATTTAATCAATCTTTTCTTTTTGTATCCCATTTGACAATTCATGGAAAATAGCTTATCATTACTTAATGGCACCCAACTGAGACTGTGGTGGTATCTACGCCAGGGGTCATGCGATGTTTTCCGTGATGATTAATGATTAATCTCAATAATAGTTAATTAACACGTGACTTCTACTTCATCCAAAAAGAGGCAATAATGCTAATGTACGTACAGTTTTATGTAATCTGATTACATGATTCAATCACACGGTCATGAGTTTGCACTTTATTTTGATAATTCCTGGATGTATGTATACCAAGCTTATCTGACCCAACCGTTAACTGTCTGTCGATAACTGTCTGTCGAATCTTCCATTGCAATTATCTCCTCAGTAAATTACGACTTTTTATTCAAATTTTCGCAATAGGGAAAATGAATATGTCAATCAACTTAAAACGTGTGTATTTAAATTTGTTTATATAAAAAAAAACTTTATCAGAGTTATCGAAAGTGAAATTTTTGAAGAAAATGATCGAACTAAAACCCATGCTAATCTCTGGCTGCAGTCAGATATTTTTTTGAGGATGTTAATAGTATGTGTCCAATCATAGTTTTGTAGTCCATATCATATACCCTTCATTTTTTTTCTGCCATAATTATAACATTTGTCACTCAAACCAACAATTTTAAAGGACCCCGTATATTTCTTTATATTTACGATCTAAACAATCTAGCCTGACATCAGCTTTCCTTGGACTCGTCTTCAGAGCGACTATGGAGCAGTGGTGGCAACAGCATTCGGAAGTAATTCTGATATTTCTGACAAACACAAATATGCCTTGGGTGTATGCCGGCGCAGTAAGTTAAGACAGTGGTTCCCAACCCCCTGGCCGCGAATTGGTACCGGTCCGTGGATCAAATGGTACAGAGGGCGCCCAAGGAACATTAAATTATTTTCATTTTATATATTGTGGTGTATTTCTCTCGGGTTTGTGCGACTTTCCATGGACGAGAGGTTAACCGGGAGCTGAGAGACGTCACCTAAAGCCGCACCGATACCGTGCATGCGTAAAATATCGTGCTATAGGGGAGGATTTGGGTCAAGTCTGAAGCTGAACGGCTACAAGCGGAAGTGGCGTTGTAGCTTTGCTGGAGAGACGATGTGTATCGCTCTTCTCTCTGTTAACCGGTACTTGTTTAACAGTGCTGGGTGTACGTGTATACTGTGCTTGCTCAAATTTAACCCACAAATTAGCAAAAAATGAGTACGAAACATACGTCGTTAGAAAGTTTCCCTGGGAAAGGCCCAGTAAAGAGACAGAAGAAGAGTCTTTAACATCAAAGAAACATAAAACTTGTAACAGACAATACCATGAGTCCTACTTAAAATATGGATTTATCGGGACAGGTGATTCTCACACACCAACCCCGCTATGCATAGTTTGAGGCAACCAGATCTCTAATGAAGCAATGAAACCTTCAAAACTGTTTCGCCGCTTGAACGCCCAGCACCCTGGATTAAAAGACAAGCCCTTGGAGTATTTTGAAAGAAAAAAATCGGGAACACGAAGGACAGAAAGGCCACCACATCAATAAAGGAGATTGCACTGAGAGAATCATATTTGATGGCTAACGGTATTGCTAAGGCTAAAAAGCCATTCACTATAGGTGAAGAATTGATCTTGTCCGCCACTAAAGACATTTGCCGTCAACTTCTAGGAGAGGCTGCTGTGGAAAAGATAGCACATATGTCATTGTCGGCTAGCACTATGACTAGGCGTACTGAAGAAATAGCCTAAGACATTGAGACACAATTGTTCGAGAGGGTCAATAAATCATTGTGGTACGCAATCCAGGTTGACGAATCGACAGATATCGACAACAATGGAATACTACTTGTTAGTGTGCAATATTATTATCAGAAGGATGTGCATGAGAATTTGTTATGTGCACTATCTTTGCCAACCAACACCACAGGAGCAGAATTGTTCAAGCAACTGGATGGTTATATATTAGGACAACTAAAATGGTCCTTTTGTGTCGGCATATGTACAGACGGAGCTGCTGCCATGACCGGACGACTGTCTAGTTTAACTACTCGGTGTAAGGAAGTTGCACCTAGGAGTTAATCTACGAATTGTATCATTCACAGATAAATGCTGGCAAGCAGAAAAATATCACCGGAATTTAACAGCGTATTGACTGATGTCGCTAAAGTTATTAACCACATCAAAGCACACGCCCTTAACTCACGCCAGTTTCAGCAGCTTTGCGAGGAGATGGATGCAGAGCACAGATGCCTTCTCTTATGCACAGAATTAAGATGGTTATCCAGAGGAAATTCATTAACCAGAGTATTTGAATTATGAGAGCCATTGCAAAGATTTATCAGAAAATAAGTCACCACTGGCAACACATTTCAGTGACAATGTATGGGCACAAAACTGGCTTACCTTTGTGACATATTCAGCCTGCTCAATGAACTCAATCTGTCCCTTCAGGAAACATGACAACTGTTTTCCAGTTGACAAACAAAGTAGCTGAATTTAAAGCCAAACTGGAGTTGTGGGGACGGCGCATGAACAGTGGCATTCTGGACACGTTTCAGACATTAGTGGGGAGTTTAGGCGAGACTGAACCTGAGCATTCATTCTCCCAGTTGGTGCACGATCACCTATCATTGCTTTTAAAAAGAGTTCGAGCGCTACTTCCAAACCACAAAAGACCCACGAACTAGTAAGGAATGGATCCGCGACCCATTTATCAACAAACCAGGGGAATCTAACATGTCTGTGCAAGAAGAAGATAAACTGCTAGAGATTGCAATTGACGGCGGCCTTAAAACTGCGTTTTAGATAACAACTCTGTCGGTGTTCTGGATTAAAGTCATGGTGGAATACCATGAGATTACTACCTCAGCACTTAATTCCTTGTTGCCATTTCCGAATTCCTATCTAAGTGAAGCGGGGTTTTCTGCAATGACAGCAACCAAAGCAAAACAACGGAATAAACTAGACATAAGCAACACACTTCGGGTGTCATTATCTCCTATTACTAACCCCAGATGGAAAGAAACAAATTGTTGCAAAGAAACAAATTCACGGTTCTCAATAATTAAGCGTTATAGTGAGTTAAAATGTTAAATCATTTTATATTCATTGTTTGGTGTAATTATTTTATTTTGAAGGCATGTGTAAATGCAATCAAATTATTTTTTTTATATTAAATCAACCCATTCTAAAATATAAACAATCAACACCCCACCCCTCTTAGCGGGCCGCGGTAAAATTATCAAAGGTTGGGGACCACTGAGTTGAGATAAACCGTACATTTTGTCACAGGAAATTTTTTCCGCTACAGAAATTATATCTATTTTGAATTACCTCGGCTAGTTTTATAATTGGATTGACTGTTGGATTGACCGAAAGGTTACAAACGAAAAAGAAATTCAATCATTCTCACATTCTTGGTCCTTGTCTTGTAAATAGCCAAAGTGATCCGAATGGCAGCTCTCAACATATATTTGAGGTATGATTAAACTCGAAGTGGCGATCATATTTCCTATTCAATGCCATACAAAGAAGAACTGCTCAGTCAATGAAAGCGTAATGTAAATCTCTTTTGTTGCATTTGACAGTTGCAAATAAAACACCACCACCCCCTAAAACACCGACTTATTTTAAATTAAGTGTACATATTATGCGTTCTGAATTGAATCATATTTGTTCGTTTGATTTGTTTCAAAGATGTTTTTGTTTCATTACACCTATCACAAAGTGTCATATTTTAAAGTAGGAAAAAGAGGACGAAACAACAATTACAAACATATGCACGGACACACAGCAGCATAAACGTTAATTGATTGTTATAACCCGTTCCAAATTTCAAAAAAGGCTCTAAAAGATTGCATTTTTTGTCAAATATTAGTTCATCGATTGCAACAAAACCGCCACCGAGTTTTGGTGTAATTTGTGTAGTATTTCTCATGTTTGACCCAATCGTTATTACCGTCTATCACTCAGTAGAAATAGTCTAACAAACTGAGCTAAATGCCAAGGATATCACTAATGGTCACAATGACCTGGTTTTAGTTGAAAAGCGACCTATATAGCAACTTACAACCCACAAGACCGCCATTATTATATAAAGGAAGGGCCACAATATTATTACTGTAGACATTCCTTGTGAAATTGTTTTCTTTATAGTAATGGAACATACGTGTAGAAATCGATGACGAACCATGTCTTTGCCAGCTATCGCCATTCTTTTCGTTGCCTGTCGACGGAAATGTCGTTGCAGGTGAATTGTAATTGATCTGCGTGATTGAGGCATATGAGAAAATTGAATTGTAATGTTTTCATGCAGATAATCGAATCGTTACAGTGTAAATAAATCGAAGTTTCACATCAAACGTGTTAGAGGACATTATACATGCGATCCTATTACCGGTTTTAAGTTCTTGTTCAGCTAATACAAGAAAACAAATAAACAACGTTGTCTGTCGCCCACGTTTGATCACTCATTTTACTAATTAATTAAGAAAATCAAAGCAAGTATTGAATCACAAAGTAAGACTTGTTCAATAATCCATATTTAGCCACTTTCAACTGACATGCAGGCATTATGGAAAAGATTTTTCTTTCTCGACTTGATTTATAGGCAAAATTAAAGACCTCTTAGTTTAGTTTAGACTTTTCAAGGTTTATACCGATAGTGAATATGTGTTGTCTTCATTGACGATAGTAAATAGAGTATATTTAAATATGGAAGTCTTGAAAAGTTGATTGTTTCAGGGACTGTCTTTTAAGCAGTATGCGATTTAATTTTCGATGATTTGACCCCTCTCCCAATATCTGATGATTTGTAACCTGCGATAACTATGAAAACGTCATGTTTAATTGTACACAACGTGAATTTTGAAAACGTCTTATAACGTCTTTTTCTTTGGGATCTTACTTTCAGTCTGAGCGGTGGGACGAAGGGAAGAGTAGTTTTCAAAAGAAGAGCAGATGCAACATAGCTTCTTGTTTGGCCTAAATTCGCTTAACAGCTCCAGTCAGTGGATAAATACTGTCCGTCTGCCCGTTTCTCCGTTTGTCAGTCCATACAGGCAGCGTTAACATCTTTGGTAATCCTTGCGTTGAGCTCCGTTTCTCATATACCATCGTATCGGCTGTGTAAGTATTTCTAAAAATAATATTCTATATCAAAATAATATTCTTTCTCAAAATAATATCTATCTCAAAATAATATTATGTCTCAAATATTTTTGTATCTCGCAACAATAACGTATCTCAAAAAAATATTTATCTCAAAATAATGTTCTTTCTCAGGAAATGCATCTGTTGATCACACGTAGTCTCTACTGGACATGGTTGATTGTTTGAATGGTTATTATGATTTTATGTTATTATTCAGCACATGATACATGGTGACCAGTCTATCTGGCGGATGTAGAACCTTGGACATCCCGGAAAGTGTCAGCGAAGCTACTGGCAAGCCTTCACGTTGGATGAGCTCGAGACTCAAACCAACGCGGACGAATATCAATGATATGCTTAGGTGAGAGCCTTAGCCCGCTCAGACACCCCGGCCCCTATATACAAGATAGAGCGTTTTTGGAAACTATTTCCCTGAAAGCATCACAGAGTGGGGCATAAACGGTGAAGTCGCGAGCTTGCTTACAGCTTCAACATTATTTTATTTGGGAAACAAATTACCCACGCAACCGTCTTTTTGCAATATTTGAGATCCATTACTTTCATGCAGGGCTGTTAAGGTAATTTGGATCACGATTTTATAGCCAAGTTCTGTCTAGATGTAAACGAACTGTATTGCACAGAAATAATAGAATTTGCACAAGAAATAAAAACAACTGAGGCGTATATTTGTATATAATAAAAAATCTGACGTATAAGATGTTATATAGATTCAATACTGTGTAAAGTTTGTTACAAATGTACAGATTCCTTGATGACTACAGTTTTAGTTTAAATGTTGTACAGATTCCATACTGGGTACAGTTCTGGTTTAAATGTTGTACAGATTTCATACTGGGTACAGTTCTGGTTTAAATGTTGAACAGTTTCAATACTCAATAGCTGTTTCTGTTTAAATGTTGTTCTTATTCTATATTGAGTACAGTTTTGGTTTAAATATACAGATTACATAGTGAATAACATTTTTGGTTTCAATTTTGAACAGATTCCATACTGAGTGCAGTTTGATTTAAATGGACACATTCATAACAGAATACAGATTTGATTTAAATGTTGTACAGATTCCCAACAGAGTGACAATTTCTTTTTAAATGCTGCACAGATTCCATACCGAGTACCAGTCTCGGCTTAAATGTACTGATTCTATAACGAGAAACGGTTTCGGTTTAAATGTTGTACAGATTCCATAACTAGTAACAGTTTCGGTCTAAATGTTGTACGAATTCGAGAGTGAGTAACAGCTTCGGTTTAAACGTACAGATTCTATACTGAGTACAGTTTTGATTGAAATGTACAAATTCCACATCGAGTAGCAATGTCGGTTTAAATGTTGTACATAATCAATTACCGAATGCAGTTTTGGTTCAAATGTACACATTCCATACTGGCTACGGATTATGTGTTTAAATATTGTACAGATTCCATACTCAGTAACATGTTCGGTTTCAATGTTGTAAAGAATCCATACTGAGTACATTTTTGGCTTAAATGTTGTAAAGAATCCATACTGAATACATTTTTGGCTTAAATGTTGTAAAGAATCCATACTGAGTACATTTTTGGCTTAAGTGTTGTAAAGAATCCATACTGAGTACATTTTTGGCTTAAATTTTGTAAAGAATGTATACTGAATACAGATTTTGTTTAAATGTTGATCAAAGTTCATAGTGAGCGTAGTTTTGGCATACATGTACATATTCCATACTGAGCGCAGGTTCAAAAGCGAGTACAGTTTTGGTTTAAATCCAAACCAGTACTAAAAACAATCAATTAAAATCTAAAACATGTAGTTGGATACATGATACATTAATATTTATCTTTAATGCGATTTCCAATATTTGGTTTCAAGTTATATATTGAAAAACCAGTATTTCTTGGTTTGCAGACAGCTTCCAGTTTCCATTAACGAATTCATAAAGCCTGCTCGAGAACGTTCAATAAGTGGTATGAATTTGTAATGATCTGTTTCATATATTTGCAATATGTGGACATTGATTGACTGAGATCAGAGCCAAACTTAAAAACATAATGAAATCCAAATGTTGACTGAATAATATCTTATTGATACTAACAGCAGTAACAAATCATCTTGTATTTGACACGTATCAGAAGGCGTTAATAAGCTAATTATATGAGATACCAATGCAGACGACAATACTTAATGTACATGTTTCACAAAAGATACCCGCTTTTACCTAAACTGTGCAAAATTGCTCATCTCCTCTGGTTCGTGACACAATGGTCGTAAGTTAAATTTCTTTACATCTCTTTTGCGCTTTTCTTGTCATAAAAATGCATGCACTCATTTTCCTAGCACGCAAATTTTAAACAAAATTGTCACTGTAATTGCAGTTGTTAGATATGCGACCTTTGACCCTTTCACGTAAACTCCAGATGGGAGGCTTCCTCTTGCAGATGGTTAGTATCTATATGTCTTTAAAGACAGAAAGAAGAAAAAACGAGGGTATCACAGTATCCTTTGCTAAAACGTAAACTGCTAGTAGATACCAGACTACAGATTTCTTTATTGCCAAATAACCAGTCTACTGGTGGACGAATAGAACCAAGGGTACTGTATATTTGAAATGCACCCATAAGCTAACAAATGGATTTAGTTTTTGCCACTACACATTTCATAGACTTTATTTTATGTAAAATTATTGGCAACAATATATTTAAACTTTACTTTGATATCCTGCATTTCCAACTGACAAAATAACATATGGAGCCTTAGTCCAGGCTGTCTGACCACTCCGTTGGACTAAGTGGTTTGAGCATCCTTCTTGGATGCGGGAGATCAAATCCCGGTTGAGTAATACAAATGGATGCGGGAGTTCAAATCCCGGTCGAGTCATACAAATGACTTATAAAAAAATGATACTAGCATCTGCCTAGCTTGGCGTTCTGCATTAAGAGGTTAGTGTTAGGATTATCAAGCCGCAGACGCGTAGCATCATGGTCCACTCAGTCACATTATCCAGTCCTAAAACTAACCTCTTAGTGCTGAGCGCCAAGCGAGGCAGCGCCTAACATCATTGTTGCTACCATTTATGTAAGTCTTTTATATGACCTCCGCATCCGAGGCGGAAGCTATAACCACTTAGGGCACCGGAGCAGTCGTCTCTGCAAATCCTAATTAATACTTGAGAAAGAGTGAGATTGATTATTTTTGACGAAAAACAATTGTCAAAAATTTACGAGAAACCTTTAAAATGTCAATGTTGACTGAAACCAACTTCTGTACAGCAGGCTAACCAACTTATGTATACTTATGTACAGCAGATTAACCAACTTCTGTACAGTAGGCTAACCATACTAGTTAACCGACTTCATTTATAAGCGACTTTGAGTGATTTATCTTGGCGAAGGACTTTAAGTAGTCATTGACCGACGTATCTACAATGAAATTAAATTAATGACAGGAAACATCCTAAAGATTAAAATTTTTTTTTGGGGGGGGGTATTTTCGGCGATATCAAATAGGATGAAGAAGACGATTATATTAGATAATGATACGAAAATCATTTAGTCGTAGTATGAAGGAAACATATGATAACGAACATTATTGAGTAGCAGTGGTAAATCGGCGGAACTTTTTAACGATATCAACGCATATGCACTGTCGTTGACAAGGCATAAAGAATGTATTTCTAAACGATATTGATGGCTACATACATACATACATGCATGCATACATCCATCCATCCATCCATCCATCCATCCATCCATCCATCCATCCATCCATCCATCCATACATACATACATACATACATACATACATACATACATACATACATACATACATACATACATACATACATACATACATAGGAGCCCCGAGTGGCCGAGTGGTCTAAAGCGCTGACCGTTACGGATCACTGCCATCCTACCTTTGTCTGCGTGAGTTCAAGTCCAGCCTCAGCTAACATGGGTAAGTGAGAAAGCCTGCCAGTAGCTTCTCGTGGGTCGGTGGTTCTTCCCGGAGTTTTCCAGGGTTGTTCCTCCACCATTAATACTGGCCGCCATGTATAGCCTATCTTGTGCTGAAAAACGGTGTTAAACCCTACAAAAATAACATACATACATACATACATACATACATACATACATACATACATACATACATACATACATACATACATACATACATACATACATACATACTAATTTAAAATAGTTATGTGGATCAGATAAGCTGTTGACTCCAAAACCATCTGCCGGAAATACAATTTTGTTTTTATGCAGCTTCGAATGAACCCCTCAATGATGCACAAGCCATTGAAACTTCTTATCCCGTGTGTAAATGTAGACTGGTTCATATATAATTAACTAAACATAAAATCAATGTTAACACATGGTCAATAACAAATGGAAACGGATGACCTCTCCAGTTAGAAACTGTATTGACAAGAACATCATTAATGACATGTTTTGGAAATTGCTCCCCAATGCCCCCAGCATCGTTAGTAAAGTCGTCTTTCTTGCAAAGTTCGCCTTGATTGATGAGAAGTCACAGTGCTACTTTCGGGATCTCAGAGTTAGACAAATTATCGAACACCCTTATACCGTTTGCCATTTATTTTTGTCTGGGAGAATGATCACCACGCAGTTGCCTTGACAAGAATTGCATTCTTATCTGCTGGGATAATTGATAAATTGTGTGATCGTATAGCAATGCCTTGCCTGTATCTAACAACGTAAATTTTGAATAGATACGCTGATGAACTGAAGATGAAAATGCGGAATTTTGAATATCTCTAACAGCTTCTCCATTTATGTCTGAAATCAATGTAAGAAAATTTCCATAAGAAGTTAGTTCGAAGTATGAACACAAAGCAACTTAAACCATAATGTTTGTATTCAACATCTTAGAATTAAACACAACAGATTGACCATATTGTCCTATTATCCTGTATATATTTTATAATTTATGAAATGTAAACTTCAAATTATTTGATAGTTTCTTGTAACTGCCTGGATGATGTTATTATTGTAGTGGAGGAAAATGGAATACGTACGATAAAAGTAATTTTCATTTGTAAACCAGTATGAATCACAACAAGGGCTTCTAAGATTTCAAATACTACGTCTTAAATTGGTTTCACAACTAATGTTTAAAGCCTTCGCCTCAAATGCGGGAGGTTGTGGGTTCGATCCCCAATCGAGTCATACCAAAGACATACAAATATGGTACTAACAGCTTCCTCGCTTGACGCTCAGCATTGAGAGGTTAGTGTTAGGACTGGTCGGCTTGGTGTCAGGATAATGTGACTGGGTGGGACATCATACTACATGTCTGAGGCATGATGCCCAGTGCTAGACATCACTATAAACTGCCACACTGCAGACATCATAGCGATCTGACTTAACATTTTTTAAAGCTACGTTACAAATCATAATCACATCGCATCACATCCACAACTATTTCGTCATGGACTTTGACCTAATTTGTATTTTCTATATCTGAACCTGTGTGTGTGTGTGTGTGTGTGTGTGTGTGAGAGAGAGAGAGAGAGAGAGAGAGAGAGAGAGAGAGAGAGAGAGAGAGAGAGAGAGAGAGAGAGAGAGAGAGAGAGAGAGAGAGAGAGAGAGAGAGAGAGAGATTTGGATTGTGATTTGAAGTGGGATTAGTATCTTCTCAATAGGATTATGTAGACAGAATGGCAACTTACATCCATTGATAACAAGCAAGGGGATTATTTAGACAGTGGTAACTTACAACCATTGATAACACACAAAGAGATTATTTAGACAGCGGTAACTTACAACCATTGATAACACACAAAGAGATTATTTAGACAGCGGTAACTTACAACCGTTGATAACACACAAAGAGATTATTTAGACAGTGGTAACTTACAACCGTTGATAACACAAAAAGAGATTATTTAGACAGCGGTAACTTACAACCGTTGATAACACACAAAGAGATTATTTAGACAGTGGTAACTTACAACCGTTGATAACACAAAAAGAGATTATTTAGACAGCGGTAACTTACAACCATTGATAACACACAAAGAGATTATTTAGACTGCGGTAACTTACAACCATTGATAACACAAAAAGAGATTATTTAGACAGCGGTAACTTACAACCATTGATAACACACAAAGAGAATATTTAGACAGTGGTAACTTACAACCATTGATAACACACAAAGAGATTATTTAGACAGTGGTAACTTACAACCATTGATAACACACAAAGAGATTATTTAGACTGCGGTAACTTACAACCATTGATAACAAACAAGGGGATTATGTAGACAGAGTGGTAATATACAACCATTGAAAACACACAAGGGGACTATTTAGACAGAGTGGTAACTTACAATAATTCTTAGCCAGCAACGGGTCTATTTAGACAGAGTGGTAACAAAGAACCATCAATAATCAGTAAGGGGCTTATGTAGAAAGAATTGCAGCGTAGAACAATGCAAAGCCAGCAAGGTTATTTTTTTTTAGACAGAATGGTAACTGAGAACCATCTATAATCTGTAAGGAGTTATGTAGACAAAATTGTAACTTAGAACCACCCATAACCAACAAGATGGTTATATAGACGGAATGATAACTGAGACCCGTCCCAGTCCTATTACATGTTAGTTGTCAGAAGTTATGTTTCTGTTTGAAACGGGGATGACTGACAAAGGAACTTGAGCAGAGTTTTCCAAGACTGCATACTTATGACCTGACTAGCACAAAACACAGTGTCACTGAGTTTCAAAGATTCGCAATGTAATTTTTATTTCCTTAAACCCCACATCAGCTGAATATATTAGAAAATAAGAATTATAACTTTAAGCGGCTCTGGTTAAAGGGAAGCCTATAATCTAAAAACAATGCAAATGTAAGTAAGGTTCTGTCAGTTTTTCAATATGCAATGAAGACCCCAGCCAAGTTCTATGAAGGAACATTGTGTAAACACATCTAAAGTCGATGTGACCTACTTTCAAGTAGAAAAATTCAAAAAGATGGATAGAACAAGCTGATTATGCTTTAGAAATGTGTATCGAATTACACTGCAGGCAATGACACACAAATGAATGCTGGGCACTATAGTAAAAACTGGAATATGTTGTGGCACTTATGCCCAAACATTTAGCTGGGTAACCATTTACATAATTACTTAAATGTATTGATGACCAAAGCCATCAACACCTGTTTGAACAACTTAAAGGTGAAGCAATTTGCAGTCAGAGCGCCAAAACAACCCACCTGATTTCAGACACCGCCAACAACTGGAACTACGCATGCCTATAAAATCGCAACGTACTGCAAACAATTCTTTCCATGTCTTGTTCAGAGGAGATAAGAAAATTGATGACAAAATGCACGTTATGGCACGCGCAAATGTCAACACACCATTCATTTTGACACGAGGTATGTAGAGAAGTTAAAGAATATACATTACATTTGTGACTTTTAAACTGGTCTTGAAAACAATAAAAAAAAAACTTCATTGCATTAACTTTACTTCTTCTTACCGTTGTGATCAAAACGAAACTTTCTACCTATTTTTGTGATACAGACATACTACAGGATACTCAAGGTAATGATACCGCTCCGGTGGTTTAATGGTTGGAGCGTCCGCATCTGATGCGGGGGGTCGCGGGTTCGAACCCAGGCCATGTCATAACAGACTTATAAAAAATGGTACTAATAGCTGCCTCGCTTGGCGTTCAGCATTAAGAGCTTAGTGTCAGGACTGGTTGACCTGGTGTCAGGATAATATGACTGGGTGGGGCATCATGCTACATATCTGGAGCATGATGCCCCAGTGCTAGAGATCACTATAAACTGCCACATTGAAGACCTGGTAGCGAAATTGTTAAAGCTACGTTAAAAATCCAAAGCACAAACACATACACATGCACGCACGTAAACACACAAGGTAATGACTGATGCTTTATAATTATTTTTTTCAGTTTTATATGCCTGTCAGAATTTAGAACGAGTGCCACACAATACTGCGATAATTTAAAAACGAATTTCTTAAGAGATTTTTTTTTTAAAATGATGAATAGGTTATGCTTATGCTATCACGATGGAACATTTGTTTTAGCAAAATATTTCCATGATAGATTGGGAACGCATCATTTTGTTGTGGGATTTTTTTGTTGTTATACAATGCTTTCGACACGGTCTAGAGTGGCAAATTGCGTATTCGCGCCTTCGAATCACGGAAGATTGTCACAAAATAATTGTTTAACAAATATCACGAAGACTCTATCAATTGGAAAAAAATTCAGAAAACAAAAGTATTTCTGACGACGAAAGGCGACTTATGTATATTAAAGCGGAATCTCAGGTATATGAGACACAACTATGCTCACCCCACATCTTGGAAAAAAAAAGCAATGGTACGGTCTCGGTCTATTTAGAGTATGTTTCCTAATTGCTTTTGCAACCACACAAAACATAAGGCTTTGCAATAATCTCAAACAAATTCACTCATGCAAGAGGAAATAAAATCCACTGTATCATTGATATGGTTAAATCTGGAAAGCAAACTCGGGAATTAATATTTCGTATTTGTGTCTAATTTACAGTCCTTTGAGATGTTTGCGAAATAAAAGATTAACACGCTTAAAAAAAAAAAACCTGATTTACGAAAGAAGATTGCATAAGTCTGCCCTTAGGTACCAATACCTTGAACTAAAATCAGCGTAATGTAACTATTGACAAGCTTCTGTGTGATGTAACTATCGACCAGCTTTGATAGGATTTCACTATTGGCAAGCGTCTGTATGATGTAACTATTAGTAAGTGTCGGTCACTGCGCTATAATCGCTAAATAAGCGACTCTGCTATTTGAGGTATTACAATCCGATTCTGACATTCTTTCCCTACACCGACCATTTCTGAGGACACCTCTGTATGTCAAGAGTAACAAATAGTTCCAAATACTTGGCTCCACTACGTTGATTAATTTCATAGCTTGCTAAGGCCGTTCTAAATATGCCTTGAATATATTTTTTAGCTACGTCAAATTTAACGTTAACATATGTTAACACGTGTATTTTCAAAACGTAATAGCCCATACTTTTTGGAATACGTCCCTTGCCAAATATTTTGTTTCGGAGGTGCGTAGATTTACGTGTTGACAAACTATTTAGTTTCGGAATCAAGCAAATATTGCATGCAGACTGCAATCCCATAATGCAAAAATAGAACTGGTCGGATTTGGGGCGCTCTACAAATATAATGGACTTTGCTGAGAGTAGGGTGAAGTTATTTACATTTGCGACATACAAAGTGTGGAAACTATTGGTTCAGCTCTATGATTCTTTGATGTAATATGGCTGAAATTTCTTTGGATAGTTTACATGTGGAAATTCTACATGATCTAAGCACACAGCAAACTAAAATTACTACTCCACAGCGTTAAAAAAATATCCTGAAATAGTATGAAGTACATTATCATTAGCAGTTATTAAAATAGGAAAAATGAATTTTTCAAGACTAGACGACACCAGCTTCTGAAAGTATAATGATTGAATTACCAAATGTATACAATGCATATATATATATATATATAGATATATATATATATATATATATATATATATATATAGATAGATATAGATATACATATATATATACATATATATATATATATATATATATATATATATATATATATATATATATATATATATATATATATATATATATATATATATATATATATATATCATATCGACTTTATTTTGTTCTATATTTGTACTTCTGAAGTCCAGGAAATGAAACTGAGCAAGTGTAGCTAGCACTTTTTTTGAAAGATGCACATCTAAAGTAAGGCCAAGATGCATAATCTATAACCCATATTATAACAATCAATCATACACCAAAATAAAGGAAATTTAAAGTTTTTTCAACAATACCTAAGATATACAAAATCTTGATTTTAAATAGCCAGTTTACCCAATGATGAAATACGGGAAATTCCCATTCTTTAAAATTCGAGACCTGTGAAAAATACGAAAGTGTAGAGCGCCATCTTTTGAGAAAACACCGGAACTTTTAAAGTTTGAGTTTCTGTGTGATGTGTTTATTGACAACGTTGATTATAATATTATTTACGTCACTATATGTTAATAAAAATATTACTTTTCGTCACCAAAAAATGTTTTAAACAATTAGTACTCTCATTAACACTATTTACTCTGAGGAATTTAAGCTTGAAGCCACTTCCTCTAAGCCCGTTCTACGACCGCAAGAAACACAATTTCCTTTTAATAATTTACTGGATCAATAAAACTATAAAGTAGGGTGTGTTAATGGTAAAGAAGTCGAATTATCGTTGGAATACAAAGTAACTGTTCACACGTGGTCTTTAAAGAGAACGAAATACAAAAATAACTGATTGGTTACCATGGCACTAGTACTAGCAGCTACCTTGGTAGGTGCTCAGCATTAAGAAGTTAGTGTTAAGACTGGTCAGCCTTGTGTCAGGATAGTTTGACTAGATTGGACAATATGCTACATGTCTGCGGCATGATGCTCCAGTGCAAGACATCACTATAAACGGCCACACTGCAGGCATCATTGCGATATGACTAAACAATTATTAAAGCTGCGTTAAAATCCAAATATCACACACACACACACACACACACACACACACACACACACACACGATTTATATATTTCCAAAAGGAAATAAAGGTATGCGAAAGTACGTTTCACAACACATTGAGACACATACATATTGTTGCTTAACAAATTAACAAATCTCTACAGAATTGTTTTTGAATCGGTATTATTCTAGTTTTTATTTCTCATTCTTCTCATTGGAAGCATATTGTTCCTTCTTCACGTAGTGTGGAAAATACATTTTAACGTGGTGCAAACAGATTGAATATAACCTCGTTACCGATAAACGGCGCTTGTCATACGACTGACATTTTCTCAAGCCATTTCCTTAAGCCGATTTTCAACCGTCTTCAAAACATTAACTAGGAGACAGTTTGTCGTTTATGTCCGATTTCAGACTATTCTTGTCGGAAGTGACGCATTAGCTGGGGAAGGAGTTTCATTAGCGAATATGACTTATTATCACATGCCTTGCGAAGAAATCCGAATGAAATCACGACATTTTGGACACTGATTAATATCAGAGCATAATTGCGCTCTAGCTTCATATTTTACATTGTTAGATTTTTAAATCAAGAAATACCCAGGATTTCATCACTGGTGATACTGCCTATTAAAAAAAAAATAAATGTTAAAAAATATTAATTCCAGTTATTTTTGTGTATGATTGACAGGTGTGTTTTAAGTGTGCATGTTGGGTTCTAGAGAATACAGTTTGGCCTTATTTCAGATGTGAACTTATAAAAAATAATGCTAACTCCGCTTGGTCATTTTCACTTTCTGAACTTCATAGCCAGATTGTAAAAATAGAGCCAATAACCTTTGTACATTTTATAAATTATTAATTCATTTTTGAGATGCAGGTATAGTCTAGTCTGGTAAAATTCTTTACCCGTCCCTCCCCTCAATTTAATAACCGCTAAAGATAGTATACCTTAGAATAACTCAGGCTCATTTGTCGAGCATATATGAGCAGTCGTTTTGGTTAGCTCTGTGCTTCGACCATGTACAATTTCCACAAATACAATATAAACAATTTCAGCCACCGTAAATTAAAGTACCACGGACGTATGCCAACATTCTTTTCATTCTGAATGTAGCAAATGGTAACAACTCCACCTTTTTCCCGTCATTCTCAGAAGTTTAAACTATCTGTAGAGCGCATCCTATCCCATCACTGACGCATAATATTAAATTCACCTGCTTATTTCCTAATCAAGCAAACATGGAGTTCAGACCTAAATATGTTGTACATAATTCTGGAAATGGATATCCGGTTATGTTATGTTTTTTTTATGTTGTTTCCGGTTAAAGCATTTCATTCAACAGAGAACATATTTCTTTCGAAAAGCATGCTTTAGTTGAATTCATTGGTACAAAGCAAACAAATAAAAAGTAACCCATAAAACAACAGATCAACGACAGATACATTACGAACCGCTTTCTGTACGAAAATACTTAAGAATTGTTGTATATCTCCTTCATATCTCCTTCATATCATTTCCTTCCGTTAGAAAAAATATTTCAATCGAAGAGGACTACAAAATATATATTTTTCGAAACATATATTATCTAGAAGACTTTTGTTTATCGATATATCTTGTATTATGTGCTTCAAAGAAAGAAAAAGTTTGATGAGTTCAAGTACATGCTGAATTTTAGCAACACCTGGGATAAAATGGATGCATAAATATTGGACCAGACAAAAAAAGAGTTCTCGGGACAAATGATTTAAAATTATTTAATAGTGAATGAGCTGTTTAAAATCTGCAAGTCAATACAAATGTGTGTGTGTTTGTGTGTGTGTGTGTGTGTGTGTGTGATTTGGATTTTTAACGAAGCTGTCACCATTTTTCAGTTGTGTCTGCTGTGTGACCGCTTATAATGATGTATAACACTAGCGCATCATGCCGCAGACATGTGGCATCATGTCCCATTCAGTCACATGATTCTGACACCAGGCTGGCCAGTTCTAACACTAATCTCTTAATGCTGATCGCCTAGCCAGGCATCTGTTAGCACCATTTGTATGTATTTGATATGACTCAGCCGGGGATCTAAACCGCGACCACCTGCATCAGAGGTGGAGGCTCTAACCACTAGGCCACCGGAGTGGTCAGTACAAGAGAGCAAGTCAATACTAGAGAGAGCAAGTCGATACAAGAAATCCAATCAATGATGTCAAAAACTCTGTAGATTTCGCTGATGGACAAATTGACAGGTGTGAACAAACGAATTATAAGATATTACTTAATCATATTTTAAGTACAATCATATACTCTCAAATATCTAACATTGCAGAAAAAGAACTCCAGATTATCGTTTATGTCTGTATTTAATCGCACACACACACACACACAAACACACACATACACACACAAATACACCCACACTTGTATCAGCAATTTTTATTCGCTGTATCAAAACAATTGCTTTAACAGATATTGTCAGAAATTGTGAATGACAAACTGTGTCGGGTAAGTTTGTTTTGAATAGCACGGAAACGGTATCGCAGAACAGCATGGTAAGATATTTGTAAACGATTGTACCAATTTTAATTGAGAGATGGCAGAATTGTATATGTGAATCTGAGGAAGTCATGGGGGGTTGGGTTTTTGCATATGCCTCCACTGAAGAAGTAGTGGAAGGATTGTGCAAATAGATAACTGATCAATGTTACATCATGATACTTGAATACATGGATTACTGACTATGGAATGCATGGATTACTGAATACTTGTACATATGATATGTATATATGTTTTAGTGTATATGTATGTGTGTATGTGTATGTGGGTGTATGTGTATGTGGGTGTATATATATATATATATATATATATATATATATATATATATATATATATATATATATATATATATATATATATACATATATATATATATTTATATATATATATATATATATATATATATATATATATATATATATATATATATATATATATATATATATATATATATATATATATGTGTGTGTATATGTGTATGTGTGTGTATATGTATATATATATGTATATGTGTATGTATATATGTATGTATGTGTATGTGTGTATGTATGTGTATATATATGTATGTATGTGTGTATGTGTATATGTTTGTGTGTGAATATGTATATATATATATATATATATATATATATATGTTTATATATATATATATATATATATATATATATATATATATATATATATATATATATATATATATATATATATATATATATATATATGTTCTTTTATGTTTACAATGTTTTACTCTATATCAGTATTTTAATTTAGATGTATGGACTATGCAGTCTGAAATAAAGAATTCTTATCTTATCTTATCTTATCTTATCTTATCTTATCTTATCTTATCTTATCTTATCTTATCTTATCTTATCTTATCTTATCTTATCTTATCTTATCTTATCTTATCTTATCTTATCTTATCTTATCTTATCTTATCTTATCTTATCTTATCTTATCTTATCATGCACGATTACCCTCGGTACACCAAAAGATGGTGTGAGAAAATAAATCAGTAGAAACCTGACATCCTGTTTGAGTGTATCGTCTGCAACAATTTTTCATGCCAAATTCGTCAAATTAATATATACTTCGTGAGATTGCACATTATATGCCTTTGTGCATTCGAAACCCTTCTGAATTAGTTTGATTCACTTTCCAAATTGAAACCATTTTCCTCGCATTCGTCACTTTGCCCAACCGCACGTTTAGTAGAATAATCTATGTAGAATAATCTATAAATGCATACATATGAATCTACAATACGTTCTGGCAAGATGACGACATTACTAGGAGTACCCTTATGGATTACTGAGTGTATGGAATGCATGGATTACTGAATATATATAATGAATGACTACTGAATGTATAGAATGCATGGATTACTGAATTTATAGAATGCATGGATTACTGAGTGTATGGAATGCATGGAGTACTGAATGTATACAATGCATGGATTACTGAGTGTACGGAATGCATGAATTACTGAATATATATAATGCATGGATTACTGAGTGTATGGAAAACATGGTTTACTGAATGTATAGAATGCATGGATTACTGAATGAATAGAATGCTTGGATTACTGAATGAATAGAATGCATGGATTACTGAATATATATAATTAATGGATTACTGAGGTTAGAGAATACATGGATTACTGAATGTATAGAATACATGGATTACTATGTGCATAAAATGCATGGATTACTGTGTGCATGAAATGCATGGATTACCGACGTTTTGGCATACATGGATTACTGGATCTATGATGGATTACTGAGAGTCAGGAATTCATGATTACTGATTGTATGGTATGTATTGAATGCATGTAATGCAGGATTACTGAGAGCATGGAATTTGCATGGATCACACAGTTTAGTAATGAAGTCATGTATTTCTTTCCATTGATAACTAATTCTTAGATACTTGTTAGCTGAGCTGTACGGGAAAGACAATTTACTAAGTATACGTGAAAGACAATACACCAAGTATTCTTGAAAGACAATACACTAAGTGTACGTAAAAGATGATACGCTAAGTATACGTGAAAGATAAAATACAGTAAGTATACGTGAACGAGAATTTACTAAGTATACGTGAAAGACAATACATAATGTATGCGTGAAAGACAATCCATCAAGTATAAGTGAATTACAATACACTAAACAATCGTGAAAGATAATACACTAAGTAAATATGAAAGATAATACACTAATTTCACGGGAAAGACAATAAACTAAGTATACTTGAAAGACAATACACTAATTGTACGTGAAAGACAATACACTAAGTCAGTGTATCCCCCAGGAGTGTAAAACTGAGGGTCAAAAAAACCTCTTGGTGTCAGAACTGGGGGTTAAATAAAAAATGTGGGGTCAAAAATGTACCGACAAATTTTCATCTAATCCATACTTTTTCAGCTGGAATAGGATATTGCAATTTGCACAAAATAATCTCTCTCTCTCTCTCTCTCTCTCTCTCTCTCTCTCTCTCTCTCTCTCTCTCTCTCTCTCTCTCTCTCTCTCTCTCTCTCTCTCTCTCTCTCTCATACCTCTCATACAAAAAAACCTACAGGCACAATTAACACAAATGCATTTTCCATTCAAGGGATATTTTTATTATTTCCTTTTAGTTTAAAGTCGTATTTTTAACAGTCTCTTTATAATTTGTGTAGCAATATTATAGACCAACACATTATAGTTAAGCCAATACAAAACTCCACATATCTTATTAACAAAACAACAGTTAATTTACTGCCTATCATAAAAGGTGTACTATCATCAGTTTCATTGTACATCGTCCTAAAACACATTTATCCAAAAATCAGAGGGCAATGATTCATCTTCTCTTTAACAAGTTTCACTTGAAACTTTTACATCTTTCTTTCGTTACAGCAAAGTTAACAAAATCTGCAACAACCCCCTGAATAATCCAAATAATGAATTTGTCTCTGCAAGTTTACTTATTTATTTGTTCTGAAAGAATATCTTAGGTAATCATGTGTTCAAAAGATCTCTTGTGGTGATCATTGGCAGATTTTTAAAATTCTCAAAGGATGTCACGAAAGGATTATTCACTTGTGTAGTCTTCGCAATCACGAAATCACACCGGTAATCCCTATGCCTTGGATGTGCCGTATTCTAGTCAAGAGAATATTTTATCCGTTTTTTATTAGAGTCAGATCCACATTTACTCTTTTGTGTTCTGCTTTTTTCAATTTCTTCGCTAATGATTCTTAGTGCACGCTGTTTTCATCTCGAGATCACATTTTAGTGCAAAAAGAATTAAGGGTAAACATCCGGACATCTTGCTGAACTCGATAGAATCGCGTGAGAGCTCACGAGATCAGGGGCAGCTAATCTGTCATAATATTGCCTAATGGTAGTCTGGTTCTCTGCTCTGTATAGTCAGTATTACAGTGTGCAACACAGAGAGCATACGAAACAGGAAACCGGAAGAAGTATTCACGATGCCATCCCTAATGATGTATAATCGAGGTATACACGATGCCATTTCTAATGCAACGCGTTGGATATTAAATAAATCGTGATTATATTTTGCAAATCCTTTGCGTCAAAAAAAAAAACGCACAGCAAAAATTTCTGTGCGTCAATTTTCTCCAGCGTGCGTCCCTGACGCACAACTGTGCGTAAAGGGAAACACTGCACTAAGTACACGTGAAAGACAGTAACTAAGTATACGTGAAAGATAATACACATACGTGAAAGATAATACAGTAAGTATATGTGAAAGACAGTAACTAAGTATACGTGAAAGACAATACACTAATTATACGTGAAAGATAATACAGTAGGTATACGTGAAAGACAGTAACTAAGCATACGTGAAAGAAAATACACTAATTGCACGTGAAAGACAATAAACTAATTATACGTGAAAGACAGTAACTAAGTATACGTGAAAAATAATACACTAATTATACGTGAAAGATAATACAGTAGGTATACGTGAAAGACAGTAACTAAGCATACGTGAAAGAAAATACACTAATTGCACGTGAAAGACAATAAACTAATTATACGTGAAAGACAGTAACTAAGTATACGTGAAATAAAATACACTAATTGCACGTGAAAGACAATACACTAATTATACGTGAAAAACAGTAACTAAGTATACGTGAAAGATAATACACTAATTATACGTGAAAGATAATACAGTAGGTACCCTAGAGCCATTTTGTTTTTTTTCCCAAAGTTATAACTATTGGCTGTCTAAATTGGACTTGATTTCATGGGATGGCAAATTCAATGCTCGGAATTTTCCTTAAGATTTGTTCGGTTTTCTCCACACTAAAAAGACACTATAGCAAAATTTAAACTATGAAAAGTCCTTTGGTTCAAAGGTCGTAACAGAATCTCAAGCAATACATATAGAGTAGGTTTAAACATTTCTTACAATGGACATAAAAACTTTAATTAAAGAAATTTTAATCTTTTTATGTGATCTAGTTGAAACTTTTTTATTATCCTGCTTTGATAAGGGTTTATCATCACGTTAGAGAGAAGGAGCCTCTCTAATGGAGGGACAGATATCTCTCCACATCAGCTAAGAAGGAACAGATATTTTCTTTGGAGAAAATGTATCCATGTAGTATAGCATATGGATTTGTTGTTCATTGGTTGATGATTTAAATAAACGCAACTCTAGTGATCATCACAAAAGTTGCACTGAAATAACTTAAAAACCCAAAGAAACAATCCAAATTAAAAACAATAAAAAAATCACAACTAAAGGACGAAAAAGGAAAGAACATAAAGCAAAATAAGCACAACAAACCATTGACATCTTTACAAGTGGTTAATTCTTCCATATTAAAACCTGATTTTAATGCCGTCGTAATCATTTGAAAGGAAATCGATCTTGAAGAATAACCTCGTCTCAGATCAGACTAAAACGAAAAAGATATTTCATTGATAAATAAGGATTCTCAATATAATCAAGACGGAATTAACAGAGTTTCGTATCAAGTGACGAGGTCTACTTGGGCACTTGTCATCGACTGTGGGACTTTTTGTGTTTGGTTTCTTTAATCAACTCCAGAACACACGAGATCTTAATTTCCTTTTCGAGTCTAAAAATAGAAATATGAGACGAAAGCAAATACATAACTATATAACTTTGGGTGATGCTG
Organism: Potamilus streckersoni; assembly: GCA_016746295.1. NCBI lineage: Eukaryota > Metazoa > Mollusca > Bivalvia > Unionida > Unionidae > Potamilus > Potamilus streckersoni. Next base: position 583,260 of record JAEAOA010002224.1, on the reverse strand, counting down.
AAGCGGAAAAAGAAAAGGAGGTTGAGAGATTTGGAGAGAATATGTTGGTCAAATCGGTCAACAGAGCATTTATTGCAGATTTATGATATGTTTAGCAACGATACATTTGCATTAAGGAAGATTGAAAAGCAAACTCAATAAGCGTTGCTAAATTTAATTACTCGCTCTATAGCGATATAAAGACATGCCTAAAGGACTGTTCACTTTTAAAAAGTGATTCCATAAGTTTTACTCTTATTACCTAAAAATCATTCACAAGAGATCTCCGTTGACAATAGCCAGTGTCTAGTAAATCTGTGTAGTCCTTATATTTCTAAGTGGTTTAAAGACCGTATAAAAAATTCTTGAATAAAATCCAATCCTAGACAATTCGATTTATATGCGACATCTCTCTCACCCTTGTTCTTTATTGGCTGGTCTATAAACACAGAATTGCTGGAGTCTAAAATAATTTAAAAATTAAATAAAAAATTTGCAATTCAGCTAATTAGAATGGGTCAAAATTTATAAGATTTTTCAATACAATATAAAATCGAACTCCTAACTCTGGAGGAAAGAGATACTTTAGAAACACGATTAGTCTACAATATTTTATGAGTCATTAACGAAAAGTCAAAATGTTGCTATCAAATAAATTTAAATAGGGAATGTGTTTATACCAATGATGTCCGTTTCTTTTCTAAATTACGTTTTCATGGTACACGTTAGAAATGGAAAAAATAAGTATATTTTCTTGCTGAGACAACTTTCCTCAGGAATATGACCGGTCAAGTTCCTATTTTTCTATGTCTATAAATAAATGCATTGTGTTTTAAAGACCGTCTTATTTCCGGAAATTATTTGTCAGTAAAGAATATAGAGTCGTGCCCCTTTCCTGCTGGATGAAAGTAGCGTGCTTAGAAACAATGTGCATGTGTGATTTGGATTTTTAACGTAGCTTTAACAATTTTTCAGTTGTTGTTGTTGTTGTTGTTGTTGTTGTTGTTGGTCTTAACGCCATTTTCAGCACATTATAGGCTATTCATGGCGGCCAGTATTAATGGTGGAGGAAGAAACCGGGAAATCACCTGAAAGAACCATCGACCTACGAGAAGCTACTGGCAAGCTTTCTCACATATCCACATTTGCCGAATCCTAGACTCGAACTCACGCAGACAGAGGTGAGATGGCAGTGATCCGTAACGGACAGCGCTTTAGACCACTCGGCCACTCGGGGCCCCTAACAATTTTTCCAGTCATTTCGCTACGATGTCTGCAGTGTGGGAGTTTATAGTGATGTCTAACACATCCGTAAACATGTAGCACGATGTCCCATCCAATCCCATTTTTCTGATACCAGGACGACCAGTTCTACCACCAACATTTTAATGCTGAGTTCCTAACGAGGCAGTTGTAAGTACCACTTTATAAGACTGTGTAATGACTCGGTCGGGGTTCAAACCTACGACCTTTTGTATTTGAGGCAGACGTTGTAATCGCTAGGCCACCTGAGCGGTCGTGTGCTTTAAAAAAGAACGCTCTGGCATCAAACGGTATGTAACCTGAGGTCACTCTGTCCACTTATTCATCTAAACATATTTATCTAGTTTGACCGTTTAATAATAATTCATCAAGCGTTTGTGTTTATGCAATGGAAGGTAGTTTAAAATCATAAAACAAAATACATGTAATATGAGATCTGTTATGTTTTTACGTGTAGTAGCGGCCAGTGCTACTATATAGTAGTGTAACAACATGATAGTGTAAGAAATCGGTGTCTTATTTTCAAGATGGTCGTGTTATCAAAGCTATCATATTTCTAAGTTTTAAAGGCAATTAGTAGCTTGAGGTTAATATTAATTTGAAATCAAAATATACCAACCACAGGAAACATGTTGTATAATATAAATATATCAAATCCATAGATATATTACAGGTTTTGGTCTGTAACAATGGCAGTTACAATTTTGTAAAAGACAATTCCGTTTGCTTAAGTTGTTAGATGGAATCAAGTGGCTTGTTCCATCCAGTCAATAGGTGTAGTGGTCTTTGTCTAGTTTACGTCAACCACACAATAGGCCTATGTGTGCAAAGACTGTCTAGTTTACGTAAACCACACAATAGGCCTACGTGTGCACAGGCTGTCTAATTTACGTATGCTACAGAATACGCATGCACTGACTGTCTAGTTGACGTAAGTGGTTTATTATGTGGTATAATAGGCCTATGTGTGCAAAGACTGTCTAGTTTACGTAAACAACACAATAGGCCTACGTGTGCAAAGACTGTCTAGTTTACGTAAACCACACAATAGGCCTACGTGTGCACAGGCTGTCTAGTTTGCGTATGCTACAGAATACGCATGCACTGACTGTCTAGTTGACGTAAGTGGTTTATTATGTGGTATAATAGGCCTGTGTGCAAAGACTGTCTAGTTTACGTAAAACACCCATTAGGCCTACGTGTGCAAAGACTGTCTAGTTTATGTAAACCACACAATAGGCCTACGTGTGCACAGCTAGATCATTCTGCTAAAATACAGCTTTGATGTAAGGAATGCGATACTTTTTAACTTTGTGTCTAGTGGATCGTGACCTTTACTCAGCTGAAAGTCAAACTGACAGGTCATTCAGGACTAACTCTCTTAAAAAAACAAAATTTACTCTTGCATATATTTATTTAGGCAAATGCAAATTTGAATGCTAATTAAATGTCAAAGAAAAAGAAAATGATTTTAATTACTACCTGCGTTAATGCACTTTAAGATAAATACAAACTGACCTAATGATCAGAAATGAACTTGGATAAGTAAAATGTATGTTGTATACTTTACTCACTGTATTCGTAGACTGTCTGGCGTACAAACGTTGAAAAAAACTAGTTCCTTGAGATCTTTTACGTTGATTTCAAGGGTTTAGTGAAAGATAAACAAAAAGTGCAAATTTATCACTTTGATTCAGTGAAACAGAGACAAGAAATTTTTTAATTTCAATATAATCCCCTACCATTTTGCCAGAAAAGATATACATTTTTTAAAAATAAAATTGCTTGATTGGTTTTTTTTAATAATATAACAATCATAGTAAAAATGTCGATATCCTGAGATATTGTCTATACAATTCACCAATAATTTACCTTATTTCACCTGTACATGCATTTATGTATGCGTTAAAACCCACGCACCCCTAAGTGCATTAATCCTTGAACTTTATGAGTCCGTTAATCCATTCAGTTATTCACTTACCTAATAAAGATTTATACTGAAATATGACTGTGTGCAAACGGAAATGACGCATATAGCGTTTAGATGAATTATAAATACTGACACCGAAAGAAATTAAGGCGATTTATCCGCCAAAAGTGTAACTTGGCGCCAAGATATTAATAATTCATATATTAAAAGCGACGATGTTCAGGTTAAAGATAATTAGCTATGGATTCAAGTTCTGTTACGACTACGGTGCTCGAGGATTTATTATTGTGTATTCGATTAGACCTTTTAAACCAAGCATTTGATTTAAACTAGCGCTACAGTAAAAGCTTTATGTTTTACGGATGTAAAATTACGGAAACTTTGCAGCGCATTTTGACCGTTATAACATCGATTAGGTTTGATGGTAGCAAGACTGAGTTGGACACTCTTTCCTCTTATGGTTAACAACTATTAATAAAGACATGTGGTTCTTCTTTTGATCAGTCGTAGACATCGATAATCTTGATCAGTCGTAGACATCGATAATCTTGATCAGTCGTAGACATCGATAATCACACTATACGCTGCCGGTGCGCAACGAGGGTCACAGAAGTGGACTTCACGTTTAATAATGCAGCCACTGCAACGCCTAATTCGAAACGATACATAGGTACGGATAAATATATATATATATATATATATATATATATATATATATATATATATATATATATATATATATATATATATATATATAAATATATATATATATATATATATATATATATATATATATATATATATATATATATATATATATATATATATATATATATATATATATATATATATATATATATACATGACTAATTTGCAAGGAACCAAATTTCGGGTAAACCGAGCCACGTGTATTCATCATAGGAGTCAAAACAAACGGATCACACTTCCCACAATCCTCTCTGTGCTTTGCATTATGAAGAATCATCAAATGCCCCGATTGTATTGCTACAAACGTTTTTGAATTTCTGAGTAGCCCACAGGGTCATAATTAATTAAACTATAATTCAAGATATTTCAGCAAATTTCGCACGTTTATACGATTCAAATTTGGAAATATACGGAGTCTTTAACAAGAACTTGATAATTATTGACTAAATAACAAATACTCACATATGGTATGACCAAACTTCCTTGAATTTGTATTGTGAAATCCACGCTCCTTTCAAAGTAAATTCTTTATTCGCTCTTTCTTAGGCAAACAGCATGCGATACGACAATCACAAACGCCTGATAGGCTTCATTAATATCTTTGGCATCGTGTCCTCATAATTTGATAAAGGCTATCGATTTTGGCAGAAAGTCAATTGCAGAAGTTGGCGAAGAATAAACAGTTCCTACTTTGTTGCAGCTGTGTTGTATCATAGGTAATCCTTGGATTTCAATAATACAGGTAATGCTTGGATTTCTATAATACAGGTAATCCTTGGATTTCAATAATACAGGTAATCCTTGGATTTCAATAATACAGGTAATGCTGAGACAGATTAAGACTCATTAAAGAATGTTCAGTGAATATGCTAATCTGCGAAATTGTGTTGAAAAAAGAAATTTACCAGATAATATCGTCTTGAAAATTTTATTTTTACATCCTGATAGATTTTAAAACAAAATTGTCTAGCTATGTTTGAATGTTCGTTTTTCTTAAAGAACAAATAGCACAATTGTTGAAGAATTTTAAACATAAATACTATTTCTTAAATCTTGTCACTACATTTTTGTCTGAAATAAAATAAGCTAAATAGAGTACTGTGATTGGTTTAACATTTTAAAGAAAAACAATGGCCTGCATTGACAGAAGATTTTCTAACAGCATACAAAGAAAGCCTCTAGCAAAATGTATGTTCCCAACGTTATTCTTCCATGCATGCTAGATCTGGTTGGGTTAACCATACCAGATACACTGAGTGATGTAGCAATTCTTGAAGAATTGACTACGTAAGACAACTAATAGTTTTATTGGTACGACATTGCATCAATGTAAGAAATGATGTTTAGTCATCGACTAAAGTCCAAGGTTGGATATTTTGGTTTATAAAGTAAATGTCACTACCCCCAACCGATTCAAAAGAGAGAACCTTCCCGAAACATCAAAACTCGACACACTTATGGGTCTGAAAATCACATAAAAAGAAATTGACTATATTTATTTAATATTGGATGTTTTAAAACATAAATCTTGGTTAGAAAAACATTTAAGCAATAATTGAAAAAGCCACGGCGATGAAGAAAAAACAATACCGTTCCATATTGGAAGTTTGACAAATCTAGCAAGTAAGTAATAACATATTCTAGTGAAACTAAAGTTCATCACAACAAAGTTTAACCACAGAATACTGTCTGATATAAGATCGCATTTCATTAATTGCAATTCGTGCACTTGGGTTCAAACGATTGACGGGACCCTAAAAAGTGGCCATGAACATTATTGTTTCAGTATCAGTAAATTCAGTTATTAAATGATCTTTAAAGAAAAGTCCGAAAAAATCTTGTCTTCCTTTTCTTTGTATATATATATATATATATATATATATATATATATATATATATATATATATATATATATATATATATATATATATATAGTGGATTAGCAGAACAGCAGTTTTAAACAACCCAGGTTCCGTCTAATTCAGTATAAAACAACCAATACAAAACATCTAATTCAGTTTAAAACAGCCGATGTTAAAAGATCCATCGAATTCAGTCTGAACCATACAATGCCAAAGGTTACATGGAGTTCGGTTTGAATCAACCAATGAAAAATGATCCATCTAGTTCAGCTTAAAACAACCAATGCAAAAGAATCCATCTAATTCAGTTTGAACTAACCAATGAAAACTGATTCATCGAATTCACTTAAAACAACCAATGGAAAAGGATCCATCTAGTTCAGACTAACTAATATAAGTTTCTAAATGTAAATTCTGTTTAAAATGATAAAGGTCTATTGTAGTTTCATTTATATCAATCACTGTCTATCATGGTATTCTTCTGAATATAGATATTTTCTTTTGCATGTGTTTATATTCTTTGAGGCTAACAAAGTGTTATAGGACATACGTCAGAATCTTGCTGAGCAAAGTGTTTGAGGACACAATAGAATATTGCTTAGGAAAGTGTTCGAGGACACACATTAGAATATTGCTAAGGAAAGTGCTCGAGGACACACATTAGAATATTGCTAAGGAAAGTGTTCGCGGACACACATTAGAATATTGCTTAGAAAAATTGTTCGAGGACACATTAGAATATTGCTAAGGTAAGTGCTTGAGGACACACATTAGAATATTGCTAAGGAAAGTGTTCGCGGACACACATTAGAATTTTGCTAAGAAAAGTGTTCGAAGACAAACATTATAATATTGCTAAGGAAAGTGTTTGATGACACATATTAGAATATTGATAAGGAAAGTGTTCGAGGACACACATTAGCATATTGCTAAGGAAAGTGTTCGAGGACACACATTAGCATATTGTTAAGGTAAGTGTTAGAGGACACACATTAGAATATTGCTTAGGAATGTGTTCGAGGACAAAGTGTTCGAGGAAACACATTAGCATATTGCTAAGGAAAGTGTTCCATGACACACATTAGAATATTGCTAAGGAAAGTGTTCGAGGAAACACATTAGAATATTGTGTGGCAGCAATATTTGTTTAGTGCAGGAGACCATAATTCAACAAAAACCCTTGCTTCTGGCCAAGCTTGCAATATATAATGTGCACGAGCGCCTATACACCCCCTCCGTTGAACTATTTTTGGTGATGTGTACACGGTCGAAATGGTGTAGGGGTTGGTGCATACAGCAAGACAATATGTTCGGGTAACCCTCTGACTCCGTTTCGAATCTCCGTAGAATATGAATTGAAAATTCTCTAACCTCTATGATAATGTCATTTCTTCATTTTTATAAAAAATCTCCTAATATTATCAAGCAGTCTCTTGCAGAATCAGGGGGTAGCACCTTCGTTTCTGTTTGGTGTTTACTTGTAATTCTCTCTCTCTCCCTCCCTCTCTCTCTCTCTCTCAGTTTCTCTCTCTCTTTAAGTTTCTTTCTCTCTCTCTCCCCCTCTCTCTCTCTCTCTCTCTCTCTCTCTCTCTCTCTCTCTCTCTCTCTCTCTCTCTCTCTCTCTCTCTCTCAGTTTTTTCTCCCATTGTCTGATTGTTAGTAACGGACACTTAATATTGAAATTTTCTGTGGATGAGGATTTAACTTTCCGATAAAATCTTCTAATCATTTACTCTTTGTAGACATGAGTATGTCAACATTTAAACTTTTACGCGAGGACGCATGCAAAACGTTAAGTCTCGCTCTCAAGAGAGATAAGCTTCCAGTGATTTGAGCAGGAAGTAAATTGAATGTTGTTTCTCTGTAATGATGTGATCTCTGTAATGCTATTTCTCTGAAATGATGTGATCTCTTTAATGCTATTTCTCTGTCATGATGTGATCTCTGTAATGCTATTTCTCTGTAATGATGTGCTCTCGGAAATGCTATTTCTCTATAATGCTATGCTCGTTGTAATGCTTTTTCTCTGCAATTGTGTGGTCTCTGTAATGCTATTCATCTGTAATGATAGGATCTCTGTAATGCTATGATTTCTGTAATGCTATTTATCTTTAGTGCTATGATCTTGGTAATACTATTTCTCTGTAGTGCTATGATCTCTGTAATGCTATTTCTCTGTAATGTCATGATCTCAGTAATGCTATATCTATGTAATTCTATTATCTCTGTAATGCTATTCATCTGTAATGCTATGATCTCTGTAATGCTATGATCTCTGTAGTGCTATTTATCTGTAGTGCTATGATCTTGGTGATGCTATTTCTCTGTAGTTCTATGATCTCTGTAATGTTATTTCTCTGCAAAGCTATGATTTCTATAATGATCTCACTTAAAATGAAAGCTTTCCGCAATGTCCTTATAAGTTTTAGATGGATTAAAAAGATATAAATTGAATAATCATGCCTATTTAGAAGGTTTATAGTGTATGCTGTTTTTTTTCAAACGTAGCTTTCGCATCTTTAGTCATATAGCAAAGATGTCTGCAGTGTGCCAGTTTACAGAGATGTCCAGCATTACTGAGGCAATATTCTGCAGACATGTAGCATGAGGTCCCAGCTAGTCATATTATCCAGAAACCAGGCCGATCAATTCTAATTCTAACCTCATAATACTGAGCGCTAAACGAGGAAGCTGTTAGTACCATTTTTATGAGTCAATGGTATGACTTGGCCCGGTTTCGAACCCCTGGCCTCGTGCATCCAAGGCGGACGCTTTAACCACTTCGGCCACCGGAACAGTCATTCACACACACACACACATACACACACATACGCACACACACACACACAACGTATGCAAACAGGAACGCATATTAACAACGCATGTGCACAGACACGCACTGGAATAACGTATAACCATCCAACGAGAGGATAAAACCTATGTACAAGACAAGAAACGGAGGTTACTTTTGTCGTATATCATATATATATATATATATATATATATATATATATATATATATATATATATATATATATATATATATATATATATGTGTGTGTGTGTGTGTGTGTGTATTTTTCTGTTATTAGAGAATAGCTGACATTGTCGATGGATCCAGTCTCTATGATACCTAATGGTTTCACATTTTCAGAGTTGATGGGAGAGACCATGAGGCGATGCTAGTAAACATCATCTGCATACTAAATATATTTTCTCTCCCAGTAAACATCATCTGCATACTAAATATATTTTCTCTCTAATGCCTTTTGATAATAAAAATATAATCATTGAATGAATGTAGCGCGGATTTCAAATACATGTAAATATGATAAAGCATAGCAAGGGAAAGGAACGATCACTATGAGCCTTGTTTTGACGAGAGAAAATAATCTAACTTCAACTATCTGAATCAATTAAATCATTCATTAAACTAACAAATCGCAAAATCGGTAATTTTAGGGTTTCAAGGGCATGTAACAATGTCATAACCAAAATAATTTAAAGCAATTAAAATATTAGTTTGTAAACCAATGAATCCTGATATAAAGAGCCACAAATTTCATAATGTACCTGTAGGCGGAAAAAGAAAATAACGACAGATGTGTTTTTCACTGGAAACATCATTGCGGACACGGGCTCGCTAAAAAGAGGATGCGTGCACGTGTTTCCGTTTATTAGAGACGGATGAAAAATACGCCTGCCTGCAGAAGTGATAAATCAACATTTATTTTATACTTGCAAATTATTCGGAAGATTTTTGGTGGAGCTCTACAGTTTTGTAGTTAGCATAGGGTTAGAATTTTAATGAAAAATAATTTCCTTTTGTTTCTTCACTATCTATACTGGTTATTTAACAAAGACATTGTATATATTAGATTTTGTTAAAATATCCTTTAATTACCTTTACTTTGGTGTATGATTGATGGGTGTAATATGGGTTATAGAGTATACAGCTTGGTCTTACTCCAGATGTGCACATTTCAAAAAAGTGCTAGCTCCACTTGGTCATGTTCACTTCTGAACTTCGGAGGTAAATTGTAAAAAAGGAGCAGATAACTTTTTTCACATTTTATGTATATGGTAACTCATTCATTGCACTTTAAGAAGCTGGTTTTGTCTAGTCTGGAAAAATTCCCTATGCTAATAGCTGCCAAGAATAGCGTACTTTAGACAAATTCAGGTTGATTTTCGAAGCACAAAGAAGCAGTCATTTTAGTTAGCAGTGTGCTACGATCATTTACAATTTTCTAAAGTACAATATCCAAAGAAATGTCAGTCACATTACATGTAGCATATGCCAACATTCTCTCAAAGGGGTATGGTTTAAATGCAAACAACTTCTCCCTCTTCTCCCTACATACATCACTTTCTCAAAAGTACATAATAACTAGTGAGTGCCACCAATATATATATATATATATATATATATATATATATATATATATATATATATATATATATATATATATATATATATATATATATATTGAGAACCAAGATGTCCATAACCAGTTAAAAGCATTATATTCTTCTATGATCGATAATATTGATAGGATTGCGCATATATCTTCTAGTTAAATATGGAACGAATTTCTAATGTAAATCTCGTTAGTGGCCGAAATACCCTTTAAAAGAAGTGTACTTAATTGTTTCCTTCGGATACTTTTAGTAAGGTCTACTTATATGTAGTACCGGTAGCAACACAAAAATGTGAATATAATGATTTGCTTAATGTATTTTTCAAGGAAAGCCCTGTCAGGTAAGACTCGGCATAATCCATTGCACGTCCATTACACCTAAGTTCTTCTTTCATTCCACCTTTTTCTGTCCAGACTGTTGACCAAGAAAACTTTGGCGTATTTGCTTCAATCATTAACTATCATGAGCTATTTAAATATCATGTGACAATAATGATACAAATACTATGCAACAAAAAATTATTAAATTACTGTGTCAAGAATTATGTAATATCTCTGTGAAAAGAATGATTCAAATATTTTGTGAAAAGAATTATACAAATATCTGTGATAAGAATTATTCAAATACTTTGTGACAAGAGTGTTGAATATACTCTGTTACAAAATTGATACAAACATACACTTCGACAAGAAAGACAGAAATACTCTGTGACAAGAATGATACAAATACTATGTGACAAGAATGTTGAAATTACTCTGTGGCATAATTGATACAAAAATACACTACGACAAGTATGATACAAATACTCCGTGACAAGAATGATACAAATACTATGTGACAGGAATGATACAAATACTATGTGACTGGTATGATACAAATACTATGTTGAAATTACTCTGTGGCATAATTGATACAAAAATACACTACGACAAGTATGATACAAATACTATGTGACAGGAATGATACAAATACTATGTGACAGGAATGATACAAATACTATGTGACAAGAATGATGAAAATACTGTGACAAAAATGATACAGATACTCCAATGAGTGTGATACAAACACCTTTTGACACGAAGATACAAATACTCTGTGACAAGAATGATACAAATACTCTTTGGCAAGAATGGTGCATACATGACTTGTGTTGGGGACAGAAGTCGCTCTCATGATTAATGTTACATGTTTTTAGATGTTAAGAGCGCAAAATCGTAACTTAAAGAAACAGTATTTGGCATGAAAATCGAACTTATTCAAGAGTAATTCCACCATCCTTGCCTCATCAGTCACATTGGTCTTGTTTCTGAGAGTTTTATGAAAGCATGATCACATAATGGCGTAAAAGTTCTCTTTATATTAGGACTCCATGTTGAAGAAGAAGAATCAATAATACGAAAGAATGGTGCCAAGGAGAAAACATATGCTTTGAAATTTCACTGCTATAGGAATACAAATATGCTTTATCATTGCATGAACTTAAAAACTGTTTTTGTATAAATTGAAAGCTTTGCGTCAAAATGCTCTGTTTGTGGTTTGAAAATCACTTTGAAAATCTCGTGAACTCTTCCTGAATCTCCTGCTCATTTTAAGACGGTACAGAAATTGTTCCCAACAGTCAACATAATTATGACCTGGAGATTCTTCGCTAGAACAAAGCGTATAAACATTATAAATCATAAACTCACACTTGTAAGTCGATTGATGGTTCCATTGACAGTGTTGAAAAAGAATGTAAGAATTATTTGAATTTTAAGGCACATGTGATAGCAACCCAAGTTTTAAAACAGATAATTATTCTCCAGATGTACTCAAATACCAAATGTACTCTAATACCAAATGTGCTCGAATACTAAATGTACTAGAATACTAAATGTACTCTACTGTCAAATGTACTCGAATACCAGTGTACTCAAATGTCAAGTGTACTCGAATACCAAATGTACTCGAATGTCAAATGTACTCGAATATCAATGTACACGAATGTTAAATGTACTTGAATACCAAATGTACTAGGATGTAAAATGTATTTGAATACTAAAGGTACTTGAACGCCAAATGTACTCGAATGCCAAATGTAGTCGAAAGCCACATGTACTCGAATGTCAAATGTACTCTAATAACATACGTACTCGAACACCAATTTAGTCGAATACCAAATGCACACAGACGTCAATGTATTCGAATGTCAAATGTACTCGAATCCCAAATGCACTCGGATAATAAATGTACTAGGGTATAAAATGTACTCGAATTCCAAATGTACTCGAATACCAAATTTACTCGAATACCAAAAGTATTCAATTGTTTTAAAACAGCATGAGTAGAGTACCATATGCTTATTGCGACTAGTTTTAAAATGTCATCAAAGTATTCTATGGCAGACGTCAGCTTATATATGTTTTGCATTTTTGTGGTAGGTAGATCATTTTGGCTTAGTTATTTTATAAGTAACTCGCATACTGAAAAGGTGTGTGCACCCCTGGCACAAACTCTAACCTTAAAAGTAACCAGAATTGCTCCTGAATCTCTCAGCCTCAGATATAGAGTATTGCATTGCATTTCCATGCGCACATGTGTCATTTTGTTAAATTTATTAATATAATACTAAACTACTAACAGAACCAACACCGAAAGTTTGTTTATTCGCCGCTGCGAGGCCCCCTGATGCGCGGGGCCCTAGGCACGTGCTTATATCTTAAAACTGCTCTGCATTTCACATTATTTACGATATTTGACTCCTTTCGTGCAATGAAAAGTAGTTTGTACCTATAACAGCATTTCGTTCTTAAAGTAACAAATTATGGAAGAGAGAGAGAGAGAGAGAGAGAGAGAGAGAGAGAGAGAGAGAGAGAGAGAGAGAGAGAGAGAGAGAGAGAGAGAGAGAGAGAGAGAGAGAGAGAGAGAGAGAGAGAGAGAGAGAGAGAGAGAGAGAGAGAGAGAGAGAGAGAGAGAGAGAGAGAGAGAGAGAGAGAGAGAGAGAGAGAGAGTTATATTACAACAAGGTACTCTGTGGATAATTTATTTTTGCCTAAATCTGAACGTGGGGATTTTTCCAATCACAACTGCATTACACACATATTTATAACTAGCCTATGACATGATTTGCCCCTTTTTTGCTTTAAATTTTTTACCTGCGTTTATTTCGTCCATTTGGTATATTCTCTTTATCAGTAGCTATGAGAGTAAAATTTATAGTGTGTATGTAATGTTGCTATCATCGTCTCATTTCCTCACTGCGTTTCTTTTGCAAACTTGTCAATCTCGTATGTGCAGTACCGAGATTATCTCGACTGAGCATGTTAACTTTTCGGATAATTGAGAATGCCGTCAAGATGTATATATGTCAAAAGGGATGAAAAGTCTGTTGATGCAGGTATTCCGCGCATTATTTGCCAATGATGAACTGGAGCAGTCTTTTAGTATTCAAAAAAAATATTCGACTGCTAGTAAGATGATATCCAACCTAATGATATGTATATTTTCTTTTCCTATGCATTGTTTTTCTATTTTGAAGCATTACTCACTTCTCAGAGACATTATTGTTTATGCGCGGTGATATCAGGTATACGTGAGTGAACGGTGCCATCTTGTTCGTTATAAATTGAAGGGTTTCTGCCAAAGAGCACTCTTATATGTCATCCTAGTTATGCGTAACCCGTAATTTATTGCCATCAACACCATTCAGCGATTTTTAGTTTATTTCACGTGGCGGAAAAGGTTATGCTTATTTTGTACGATTCCATCAAGTAAATCGATACGTTTTATCTAAAAACCTTTGCAAACAAAGCTAACGATCTGATATTTTATTTCACTGAGTAATTGATTTATTGGAAGTCGCGATAATTAAATAGTGAGCGTCCAAGATTTCGAAGCAGATCGATGCTTATTTGATTCCTACATTAGGATTAGGTTGGGTTGGTACCGTGGTGTGTCCGTAGGTAAAGCAGTTTCTTCAATTGCCTCCGACCGATGTACTTTGATTTATTTATGCGAGGTAATAAAATATTTTACCTGATGCTTACCGTTTGATGATGTTCCACACTATTTACCGTTTTTAATAAAAACAAATGCGTTTATTAGGTTTTTATTTAAGAGGTATGGGATACTTGGGTGGTGGTGGTAATATTTTCTAATACTTATGACAAAACATTTCACAATTACAGGGATGTGAATAGGAAGTATTTGTGCAGTTAGGTCAAATGCACTATAGTTCATTTATCTAAAAGAGTATAGTGAATTCGAAAACTAGTTCGGTTAACTGAAACGGCATCGATTAAAGAATAATCGTGTCTGTATGAACGATTTATCGAGGATGACATAAAAGATAAGGGTGAGGTGTGCGTGTATGTATTTCTGTGTGTGTGTGTGTGTGTGTGTGTAAGGGACAAACGTAGGTCTATTATTACTATTGAAAATAAAATGTGCCAATTAAAAGGTCTAAAGGTATTCAGCAAGGTTCTATTTCGTAGCCATTCAGTTTTACATTTGCTTTGTCCAGTTGCTAAAGAGACATTATCAAGTTGCGTAGCAAGGAATAATTGTACTACTGTTATCCGCTTAAATTATTTAATATAAATTAAGTAATGTATGTATGTATGTATGTATGTATGTATGTATGTATGTATGTATGTATGTATGTATGTATGTATGTATGTATGTATGTATGTATGTATGTATGTATGTATGTATGTATGTATGTATGTATGTATGTATGTATGTATGTATGTATGGATGCATGCATGTATCTATCTATCTATCTATCTATCTATCTATCTATCTATCTGTCTGTCTGTCTGTCTGTCTGACTATCTATCTATCTATCTATCTCTCTATCTATATATATCTATCTATATATATATATATATATATATATATATATATATATATATATATATATATATATATATATATATATATATATATATATCTTTGGTGTTAGTTCTTAAATGAGTGTTAATCGGCATCCATTTGGCTTTAAAATGTTCTGATCTCATTACTGTATGGTAAATATGCCACATAAAGCTTTGTAGCCGAGAAGGATATATTGAAATATATAAATTATTATATCCAGCAAATCTGGTATTATTAATTTGAGGTATAATACTATATATAATCAGAAACTAAAAAAAATAATATTTCCTTCTCTCTATTTGTGGTATTAATAGTTATGATTTATTACGAGATATGTAATTATATTTAAGATTTACTATACGGTAAGACGCAAATTTCAACATCCGAACCGGGTAAATAATTAGAAAAAAATAGTGTGGAGAAAAAATGGCACGGTGTCAAATCAGAACTAAGTTTACAGCAGAACTTCCGTTGCATGAGCATGTGGAATCAGTACACAATTAATAAAATCCGGTTCAGTACCCACGAATGTAGTCCCAGTCTATTTTTAGATCACTTTTTCCAGTCTGAAATTGGTGGTGATACAAGAGATATAGATTTTGGCATTCTTGGTAAGGATTTAAAGGCAATTGTTAATTCTTTAAAATGTGAGCTTATGGTGTGGTTGTCTGTGTGTATTTCGGCGACATTGCACATTGAGTAATAAGGTCATGGTGATGATCCGGAAGTGAAATCTGTGTTCCGTTGCCTGGTGTTTTGTTTACAATTCAGCCTCTCAAAAAATGCAGGTTAACCCTTGCGAAAAACTAAACCGTAAAGTCATCTTTGAAGGTATTTTAGATTAACATATGATTTGTATTGATTGTCACACAGTGGAAAGTTTAGTATTGAGAAACAAATGTAGAGACAATATAATGAAATTAATTGTGTTCTAAGGCCATGTACTGATTACCAAATGGTCCGGTACCATGTCAGGACCATGCAGAATGGTCCGATGCTGATTCAAAAAGGTAATAGTCTTACACATTCCATAACGATACAGTCATCAATACTGATATCCAAGTACGGTAACATTCCAGATGGTTCTTACATCTTTATTTTGAAATCACCCTAGAGACTGATGTAAGATCAACAGGGAAACCCTTGCAATTCCTCCCAATTTAGTGACAACAGATAATTTCATCGAGTGGATAAAGA
The DNA here is from genome assembly GCA_016746295.1 of Potamilus streckersoni. NCBI lineage: Eukaryota > Metazoa > Mollusca > Bivalvia > Unionida > Unionidae > Potamilus > Potamilus streckersoni. The sequence goes on along the minus strand of JAEAOA010002224.1, from coordinate 567,045 downwards.
ATGCTGCATTGGGTCTGAAATTTAGGATGAGATGGCATATTCCCTTTCCATTGCTTCATATTAAGCTTGAGAAAATCAATTTGCCATTGATTTATGGGAATATTTACAGACGGTCATGAAAGTTATAACAGACAAATGTAAGCTAGTTCTAACTTAACACTATATATTGTAACGTATTCCATTGCTAATTGCCTTTGTTGATCCTGGTCGGAGTAGACGTAAAAGAAACTGTTGGCTTTCATTGTCTCTTCCTCCACATGCACTTCGGATACATATATTGAGATTCCTGAATGATTTGATGCCGGCACATTAATACAGTGATAGAATATATTTTTCACGAGTATACTGTATCATCAAGACATATTAGGCAACTTCGGATTGCATAGATCATTCTGAATACAAAATATAGTTTGATTCTGACAATATATATAGCCCTCTAACATAAAACGGGCATAAAACAAATGTCCATGATGGTATGATTTTTTTAAAAAAAAATTGTCTTGAAAAATTTAAATTGTCATTTTCAATGGAACCAGTGAATTTTCAGTAATCGGTATGACACGTCTTTCATCAATAGAAACCCTAGACGACTAGACCTTTGAAGCGATTCCACTCTAGTTGAATTGCCATAATGGTCAATAACCTGAAATACACGACTGACAAAAATAAAAACAGAAACTGATATATATTTTATAGACTGGCATTATTCAGAGAGAGAGAGAGAGAGAGAGAGAGAGAGAGAGAGAGAGAGAGAGAGAGAGAGAGAGAGAGAGAGAGAGAGAGAGAGAGAGAGAGAGAGAGAGAGAGAGGGAGGGAGGGAGGGACGGACAGACAGACATACCATACAGAGACAGGCAGATAAAGAGACAGACAGACATACAGACAAACAGTGACAGAGATATAGAGTGGTTATTTCAAAGGATAACACAATTCATACCAAAAAAACGAAAGATGGGTCGTCGATGTCCTGCCTTGTTTTTTTTTAATTGATGTGCGATAAAATTTCCTATATAGTTTTACTATATATATATATATATATATATATATATATATATATATATATATATATATATATATATATATATATATATATATCACAGTCAGATCAAACACGGATGCGTTCAGATATCGCAAAATTGGCAACTTCGGTAGTGAATTTGGAATGATTACCGTTTCAAACGATTTGATGGCTTGTTGCATTCAAAGAAAAGCAGTGAGAGCAGAAAAGCAAACAGCTAAGGTACACACATTATTGACCGGTTAACATACCGACTTTAGAGTAGTAAATAAAGAGACATAGATTTGTTCCTTATTGTTGATAATAAATACTTTTAATCAGTGACGCAAGATAGTGAATGGAAAATAAACAATGCAGAAAGTAGGCCGTGGGTGCTGACCAACATTACTTTGTCAGCAACAGTAAGAAAGTCAAAGAGGTCTGTTCAGTCTGTCGTTTCATGATGCTTGGGTATTTGGGAACAAACTTGTGTGTGTGTGTGTGTGTCTGTGTGTGTGTGTCTGTGTGTGTCTTTGTGTGTGATTTGGATTTTTAACGTATCTTTCACAATTTTTCGGTCATTTCGCAACGATTTATGCATTGTAGTAGTTTATAGAACATCTGATATCTGATCATGACTCAGACATGTAGCATGATGTAATACCCAGTCACATTATCTTGACACCAGGTCTACCACCTCTTAATGCTGAGCACTAAGCGAGGCAGTTGTTAGTACCAGTTTTATATGTCATTGGTATGACTCAGCAGGGGTTTGAACCCACGACTTCGCGTATTTGAGGCGCACGCTCTAACCACTAGTGTTCGATAACAAAAATAACACTTTGCCTCATTACTGATACATTACGATAGTGTAGTTAGTGGGATCTCGTCTGTCTTTTGTCCGACATTTGAGAGCACTGAACGACATAGCACATTTTGGTATTGCCACGTTTAGCTAAAGGATCTCGAATTAGATCCCATGAACGTCATTATTTCACCACAAGGTCAGGGCTATTGTCATTTAATAGGCATTTCATAGAAAGTTTATGACTCTCAATAACACTAAAACGAACAATATCTAACTGTGGAGACGATTTAGCAATGATTGTTTTATAAGTTCTCGAATCAGAAGTGAACAGCATGTTTGATTCATGTGAAAATTAAATATACAATAACTTTTGCATATCGAACAAACGTTATGCCTTCCTACAAGAAATAAGCGAACAGAACTTAATTCCAAACTCGATAGTGTTAAGAATTCGATACACTTTAATTGCCGTTTTTGTCCAGATGCAAACTTATAAATATATAAATGAATACAAAAATAATTTGGAAGACTTAAAACAATTTCAAATAAAAGTAAGAAACTGTTTTCTGAAAGGTAATCCACATCAGAAATGTCCATTAAAGGAGAGTAGTCGATTTCTTCATGGCAGTTAGCGATTATATTTTCAACGTTTTAATGGTCCGTTACTTTCTATGCAAACATATTAATTACTAAGGCCTTTGGATAAGAGGGGCCCCGGGTGACCGAATGGTATAAGGTGCTCGCCTTTGCATATCAATGACATTACACCTCTATCAGCGCGGGTTCGAGTTCCAGCGTGGATATGTGAGAAAGTTTGCCATTAACGTCCCATGTGTTTGTGGTTCTTTCCGGAATTTTCTGTGGTTCTTTCCGGAATTTTCTGGGTTGTTCCTCCGCATTGAATACTCGACGCCATATATCACGTACTGCAAAAATGGCGTAAGAACAACAACAAGTTACTGTAGAAAATAACATGATGGATACAGAATCACACCTTTCTTTGTGGTTTTTTTTTTTGCTTACCTGTCATTCGAAATATAATAACTTTTCAAATTAGGTACACAGGTGAACAGTGAATGGAGATAGTGGAGATAGTTCAAAACATATGAACAACCAAAGTAATTATAACTTGTACTTTTTGGGCATGCGATATCTACTTAGACCAATATGGAGTGGAATGCTTTGAAGATTAACATGGTCATATATTCTAGGTATCAGACTTTTATTTTCCCCCTCTTCTTTGATAATTCGATGGCCCATAACATTTTGGCCTGTTAAAAAACGATTGTTACGTCCCTTAATTTATTAATTCCCCTAATTTGCCCATGATGCACCGCTCTTTCGGCGAGCAAATCTTTGTAGTAATGTCGTCAAAAAAAGCTTTTAATGAACCTTTACGGGACTCACAGTGAAAACTCAGCTGTATATGTGGAATTTATGATTTTAGTTTTGTCATAATAATAAACAAGTTATCTTTCCCGAACAAATATTAGTGCAGCGCTGCGCTCAAACCGGTCACTATATATCGGATAGCCATAGGCCGTATCGCCAACATTTCGAAGTTGTTTTTTTCTTACAAGGAACGATTATCGCATTCTTTTACATCTGTTTTAAAATCATTCTCAAATTTGTTGATAGTTTCCCTTACACACTTTCGCCCCTATACGATGGTTTAAGATCTAACATTTATATGTGTACAGAAATAGAAAAAAAATCAAAACGTTTATTCCGTATGAAGTTATTTTCCCAAAACGGTATATATCTGTAGCCGCTTATACTTCTCCTTGCTCATTTTTATAATTGTTTTGTCGACCGACCAGGAGTCTTTTACCTCATTAACTTACATTTTCTTTGAAAATGTTTTTCATTGGTGATGAGTTGCAAACAGTAATAGTGATCATGAGCAATCGCAAATAGATCTGCATGAAGAAACCTTAAAAAGTTGGCATTTGTTATATTTTCTTAATAATGAACCGCATACTTCTACAATATAAAGATTAATATAAGATTAATATTAATAATTAATACAAGATTGATATTAATAATTCTTCCTTCAATATTCTGACACCTGGGGTAAGATTCAATGCTTGCTGTTTCATCTCTTCCGGTTAATATTAATGTCATATACCTTCAAAATAGAACCAGCATTTCATTTTGTGAACTTTCCGTGCACTATTCCATTTTCCACGAAGCATATAGTATCCTTAGAAGTATCAAGGATGTGTTTGCAATGGGAATGTGGCTATTTACACCTGTTTCCGTGTATACAGTTATATTACTAATTACTAATTCTAAAATTTTTACTCCAGTGCCGGAATAAATCCTGTGGAAGGCCCCTGGGTAGTCAAAATCTCAGAGGCTCCTTGCAAATTATCTCCTAATACGTTTATAAGTTTTACCAACCAATAATTTTATTAAATCCATTGACCTGTTGTCGCTGGGCCCCTAATAGGCGCTAGACCCATAGGCTGGTGCCTGCCTGTTTGGTAATCTCGAACTGTTCTACTCTGTAGAATGTTTTAAAATAAATTTTTAACGAAATTAATGAGTGTTTTTTTTTTGTACATGCCAGATGCATCAAAAGAACATAAGCACACGTACTGCTGATACATATATTTGCACAGATTTCCACATGTATCGTCTAATGCGTTTTAAATGATGTCAAATGAACATTAACATTGTGCAAAGTAGCTTTCATCATTTCTTGTCTTTGATAAAAAAACTAATTGTGGTGAAAAAAAAATAGAATTAATCCCACTCGTGTTATCGTGCTGCATATTGAATTAACATAGACCTAAATTATTATTCTAAAAGTACGAACAAACCCAAAAGTTATATAACCATCATAATGCGAACGATCTCAAAATGGTCATATTTTATCCTTTTCTTTCACATCATTAAACATTTATGTTTGTACATTCAATTGTCTTAATTCGGAGTCAGATAATTTTGTGACAAAGAGAAATATTCTGATGACATGTTTATCGCAAAAAAGAACAAAATGCGATACGTGTACTGCACACGAAGATTGTATCACATGTCAGACCCTAAGGACGAACTTGAGCGCAGCAGCGCCACCTACTGAAAAAATAGACGTAGCTCATTATTTTCTCCCCTTTGACTTTAAATATCAAAACGTACCAGTTTACATGGATACAAAAATATATGGGTAGCTATTTATATTGTAGATGGACCTAACAACAGTTCAGTTTGAAAATGATCTTTTAGCAAAAGCAACTTTTTCATTCTTGACGTTTTACCATAACTAAGACGGTCTTTTGTGATTCAGTATAAGACAAACTTTTAAAATGTCTGAATGTGAATGATGAATTAAGGATATATACATTTGTGTGAATGAAAAGATAAATGAAAGCCTTAAAAGGAAGATAACCTTAAGATAAATGACAAGAGGAAAGCAAAAAAAGAAGAAGAAGAATGATTTTTTTTGTATCTCGAGAAAAGTTATTAAACAACAGTACCAGCTTAAAATAATGCTAAGCTTGGAAAAAGAAAATGCTCACATTCTGCAATTTATATTTGTTAAGATTGAGAGCATAAGTATGATTTGGAAGAAATGCAAGCAATGATTCCGATAACACGAACAGGTTAATTGTGTTAGAAACAATGTATAATCAAAGAGGCGTTTGAAGTTACCTTCTTTGGAAACAATGTGATTCAACTGGTTCAGTTTGAAAACAATATCATGCGATTGGTTCATTTTGAAAACAATATTATGCGATTGGTTTATCTTGGAAACAATATTATGTGATTGGTTCATTTTGAAAACGATATTATGCGATTAGTTTATTTTGAAATCAATATTATGCGATTGATTCATTTTGTAAACAATATTATGCGATTGGTTCAGTTTGAAAACATTATTATGCGATCGGGTGACATTCCGTTAACTTTACTACTGATATTTAGGTCGGATAAAATGTAGCTACTGATTATTGTTAGATTTCCATTGAAATTTCCAATGAGATTTCCAATTAGATTTGCGATCATATGACATAATGTCACATTTGATGAGTCCGAGAAATTTAAAAACAATATTTAAATTGTCACCGATCCTGTCAGCTCCTTGCGACCTAAATAATTAATACGGTTGTTTGGTAGACTTGAGTTTTTCGGAACTTTCCACTCTGATTTAAATATTTGGACAGTTATATTTGGGTGGGAGGTCAAATCACGTCATATATTGAAAAGTTGGAATTCGTCCTGTAGGTGTAGACTGAAGTCGCCTTACGCAGGGACTTCAATTATTAAGCGATCTGCATCGACTCCAGCTTGCCTTTTTCAACAAGTAGAACACTATTCTCGTTAGATATAAAAATGAAACCATAATTTGTCACTTTCATATTTCAGTATATTAACCGTATCCAGTACTGAAAAGATTCTGCTGTGTTACGCAGTGTCATATAGTCGTCAAATGTAGTGGGATATATGTTCTAACGCAATCGATTACAGTCGGCCTTTTCTCTTCATAAGCTGTTTGTTGACGTGCTCGTATTTGCTCTGACTTTAATACAAACGTGGGCTGCTAGTTTTGGGACCACGTGTGCAAGCTGTGTAAAAAAATAGCCAAGTTCGAGGTCCAGTTTGCAAACAAAGTACTTTCGTTTTTAGTGTCGACTTATTAAAGAGAAGAAAAAAGCCTTAATGGTTATGTCTGAGAAAATAAATCATGTAATTATCGATTTGATGCAAAACAGGGCTCAGTATAACGTCTGCTAGGCCACGTAATAAGCAGATATATTTCACCGCAATCACGCAGTTCCGGCGAATTCCGACTTTTCAGTAGGGGAGGTAATATGACCTCTTGGACCTCCAATTCCAAGATAAATATCCAAGTAAGTAACACGGCATCGATATATTTCTTATCAAAGAATATTTGATGTGAGATTGTTCCAGATTCGAATTTCACACAAATATGTTAATAGCGCAGCGCAAATACCATTATTGGATAGTCGCGCCTGCATTCCTAACTGTACATATCTAAGCATACGATTTCAAAACTCTATTGAATGTTTTGAAGAATTTCTTGGCACATGACGTTTTGGGTTATTTAACTAGGCATCCTGATCTCTCTTTACCTCTTTAAGAAGTCTTTTAGGAGACGGTGACAAATGTAACACGTCGAGAAATTCTGCATCGAAGACTTTGTCGCTGACGCCAAAGAAACAGAGGACAATTAGAGAATTAAACAGGAGATATGTCACACATAAATGGAGGACAACGGATCTTATGGCAATCCCAAAGGAAGAGAGCCAGACGAATATATCTTTATTTTGGTTTTGCAATGGATGAATATCCAGTGTATTGAGTGTTTCAGTGAACGGTAATGTTATTTCATTGCATAAGTGCCAATGCTAATGCATAAAAATACGTAAGCCAGTCGATGAAATCAGTAAATCACCACAAACTTTAGAATGTACTGTACATGAGGGATCGTACATGAGTCAAACAAGTCCAGTTTTATCTCTATCACGTTGTTTGAGTTTTACTTTTGGATTTTTAATGTAGTTTAGGGGAAAGGGAAAGAGGAAATGAGGTAAATTTGAGAGAAATTTTTCTTGATTCGTATAAATCGCAAATTTCAATAATTAGCAAGTAATGTAGAAAAACACAAATACTGTCCGCAAACGTATTGACTGTACGTATAAATAACACGTAAAAATAACGATGCTAGAATATATTGAAAAAGAGCGGGAAAAACTATACGCGTGGTATTTTCAAACCTTACAATCTGTTTTATTTCCTATATTAGTATGTCTCTAAATTCAATTATCCGTATCATGTTCACACCGAATTGGTATTAAGCAATATGTTGTTTTATTTACCACTGCAACTTACCAACGAAACCCGGTTTTAAAAATAAACAGGAAAGACAGAACAGAACTAAATTTCAAGAAAATATAACGTTGCTTCCATGTCATGATTTTTTTAAAAACTAAACCGAATATGAGACTTAAATCTTAAATTTTCGAAGAAATCTCACGTATACTGAATGCTAGAAAGTGATGACTATTTTTAATAGCAATTGTTCTTGGTAAAACTATTTCGAATTAGGCAGATGACCGACCAAGGTCAGGCGTGACATAAACATTTGTAGGTAAACCTGATCTTTCCTCACAGACTGATAAAGTATGGCATATTGTATGGTTCCGTGGCAGTTATAATGTTATAAGAAGACTCTCAAATAGTTATTTAATAATAAATTTATTCAATGAGGTTAATAAATTCAATGTTAAATGAGGACTCATTTTGAGTTTATCACCTATTTTTTAGACGGAAAAAGAAAGAAGTTTGGCGTTTCAATTCGGCTCAGACGCTGCATCTTTCAGCGATGCAAGCTGAACGTTATAACAAAAACGTTTATAAATATAACTGTACTGGATGCAAAAAATGTTGCTGATATCTTATGAGATTTGCCGGTGTTGATCTGCATTGCTTGGCTGTACTCGTTTGATTATTTGTGTGCCTGGATATCGACATTTTTTAATTTGAAAGAATGCTGGAACTGGATAAATTTCTGCCAGTTCTGAGATAGGCATTGGTCGAAAGTCCTTTCAAATTTGAGGTTAGATTGCTTACTCCTTTTAGGTTAATATTTAAACAACACTTAGTTTTGGGTGAGGTGCGAATAACGGGGTAGGATCCTCGGCCTTTTTGTCATTGGCCGATACTCGTAATTCATTTATAGTGAGCCCCTTTGTGGTAAAATTAGTTTATACCGACAGCCTGTATGTAGAGTGTACTATGTGACTGTTACTAATATATTACGATAGCTATAATATTTGCTAGCAATATATTATTACATATTGTTTTAATTTGTGACATATATTGTGAATGTCGTTTTATAATACTTTTATCAATTGGTTCTCTGGAGTTATGCAACTGAAGTTAGATCTAACGTTTTGCAAGCCAATCAAAACGTTCCTGCTACAGGACTGCATCTAGTTTCCATGATTAGTACGTCATCATAACCGTGATAATTGCGTGTATAAATCATTACAAAAATTTATTAATGTATCATCAATTGAACACTTTTGCATACATAATATTGTTTAACAACTATTGTAAATAGTCACGTGCTCTACCTGTATATGTTCGTGTCTCTTTATTTATTTATTAATCTACACAGCTCCGGTAACCAAATGGTTAGAGCATCTGCCTCTAATGCCGAGTTCAAGGTTTGAGCCCATACCAAGTCATACATTCATGATGAAGAGGCTAGTGTTAGGACTGGTTTTCCTGGTGTCAGGATAATGTGACTGAGTGGGACATCATTCTACATGTCTGCGGCATGATGCCCGAGTGCATAACATTACAATTAACTGCCACACTGCAAAGAAAACCACACCATCCACCCCCACTCCCCTTTATTTATACATATCTTTCCACTATCTATATATCATTCTATCTATCTATGCTAATGTTAACATGATATTGTTCGTGTAAGATACGCATCTCAGCTAATATGCCTTTTGTTCGGATGTTTTACCTTGCAAACAAATATACACAACGTGAAAAATACATATGCTTGAAATTGGTAACAAATATTAAAAGTAATTATATGTAGAACCTAGAGGAAAAACAAACCTGCGTTTGACAATTTTGCTAACAAAATCAAGTGTCTATTTCTAAGCATATATATATATATATATATATATATATATATATATATATATATATATATATATATATATATATATATATATATATATATATATATATATATATATATATACCCACACACAAATACCTTCATAATCTTATTACAAATGTTTTGGAAAGTGATCGTAAGAATTTACCAATTAAAATCATGTCATTTCGCTTGTAATATGCTAAATTATACTTGCAGAGTTAACTTGTAAGATGTCCAGTGTGATTTGCAGAGCGAATGTGTAAATTTGTTACGGTTCTGATTTCCAGGCCAATGAAAAAGGCATCGGCACATGTCTTTGAAACCTGCGATTGATGCTACAAAAGGTTACGTCTGTTAGGGCCATTTGCAGCCTATATAAAACGCATAAAAATATATACGTTTTACTTTATTTCAAGCAAGAAAGTTTAAATTTTTCGAAAAATAATCTCGTGTTTGGATGTTAATGTTTATCTAGGTTGAACTAATCTTTAAAATAAGTCATAGTCACAAAAGCGCTTATGTTTCCAATGTTGCACAATTTAAACGTTTATAAGTATGGACTTTATTTGGGAACCAATGTCATATTTCGACATGATGCTAAAAACGTCTATATCTACAACATTCTTAAATATACCTCAACTCATTTGAAGTGTTGAAGGAAACTAACAGCAATGCTGGATACATAACGATCTCCCCAGCCCAGTCTTAAAACGCCCCACTGCTTATTTGGAACAAAAATAAAAACATATTTTCCTCTGTTAGGTATTTTGAGTCGGAACGAGATACAGACACCATACCTGTAATTTTACAGAACGGAAGAAATGTCAAAATTTTGACAAATATAAGCATTTTTTGCTGACCCTGTCCAGATGTAGTACTTACAGTAATTATCCTGTAGATAAAATGTCAGCCAAAGAACTCGTCTTATGCATATCAAAAGAAGAAATGCCTGTGCGAAGCAACAAATTCGATATACGCATACCCAATGAGGAACCGTGTGTGCCAGCCAACGAACTTGTCATACGCGTACCAAATGAAGAACTGCGTGTGCCAGCTAACGAACTTGTCATACGCATACCAAATGAAGAACTGCGTGTGCCAGCCAACGAACTTGTCATACGCATGTCAAATGAATATCCACGTGTGCCAGACAACGAACTCGTCATACCCATACCAAATGAAGAACACTGTGTGCCAGCAAGACCACGAATCCGTCATACGCATAAAAAGACGAAAAATTACGTATCCAACCCACCTAACATCATTTCTGAGTGGAAGTGAGAAGACAGCACTTCTAAGACCTGTTGAAGAATTTCATGATTGTTTCCAAAGCATTGACAAAATAAGCTGAATACAAGAAACTATTTCAAACTTGATCGAACTTGTTAATTCATCAAACATTATTATCATGAACATAGTGATCAGTAGTTTTCATTTGACTTCAGTGCATTCAAGATCGAATCAAAAGGGGAAACTGGATTGTAAACGAAATCGCGCGTGCAGAAGTTACGAAGATTTATAAGGAACATAATCTCTCCAATGGCCTAAGTGGTTAGAACGTCTGCCTCGTTTGTGGGAGGTCGCTGGTTCGAAACCCACCGAGACAAGTCAAAGATTTTTGACAATGATACTAGCAGCTGTCTCGTTTGGCGCTCAGCATTAAGAAGTTAGTTTTAGGACTGAGTGGCCTCCTGTCAGGATAATGTGACTGGGTGGGACATAATGCCACATGTCTGCGGCATGATGCCCCAGTGCTAGACATCACTATAAACCGACACACTGCAGACAGCAGACATCGTGGTGATATGACTGAAAAATTGTGAAAGATTCTTTTAAAAATACAAATCACACATAGACACACACACATAAACACACACATACACAAGGAACAATACTGAACAGTGTCGTTAAAACTTTTAACTAGGCTTTGAAGACTACTTGCATAAAGCAAACATGCGTTCATTTGAGGGAAAACAAAAATCAACACTGATTAAACAGTCCTATGTTGTTCAAATTAGAAGACAGCTTGTGGTATATTAAAACGAAATGACTTAAGATCTGTATTCTCTGACGATGTCGAAGGCAAACGTGATGTCTCTATAGTTTCTAATAGGTTTTGCTGAAGAAAATAAAATAGCTTTTTACGTATTATGTGACATAAACCTAGAAAACAAAACGAACGCCATTAAAGGTCTGTCTACAGGCAATTTAGTTTCATTTGAATCGAGTCTGGTTGAAAATAAATTTACGTTTTTCGAGAAATAAAAGCAATTAAGTACATTTGTTAGAATTTTATTGTCAAAATAAAATGCATAATGCATAATATTTAATTCCTTTCCAAAAACCAATCCACCGTACCCATGAGTTGTGACATTTAAACAGCAATTCCCTCCCACCGCCACCACATTAGACTGCTCTGGTGGCCTAATGGTTAGAGTGTCCGCCCCGGATACGGAAGGTCGCGGGTTACACCCCCGGGTTAGTCATACAAAAGACTTGTAAAAATGGCACTTGCATCTGCGTCGCTTGGCGCTCAGCATTAAGAGGTTTGTGTTAGGCTGGTCAGCCTTCTGTCAGGATAATGAGACTGGGTGGGACATAATGCTGCAATAATGCTGCATGTCTGCGGCATGATGCCCCAGTGCTAGACATAACTATAGACTGCCACATGCTGATATCATAGCGATATGACTGAAAATTTGTTAAAGATACGTTAAAAATCTCTCTCTCTCTCTCACACACACACACACACACACACACACACACACTAACACTAACACACACACACACACATCACCATCATTAAAGTACAGAATTATGACCAAGATAATGAATGTGTTTGGGAATCTTATAGTTACATGAATATAATGGCTAAATTTTCTAATAAAATTCATCGCTTGTATATAAATTCTATCGCGTTTCAAAACACCGCTTCACCGATAACAAAAGTTTAAAAAAAAAATTGGTTCACACAGAAGAGCAACTAACCGTTTTTATTTGAAGGGTTGATAAAATATTGTTACCCATTATACCTAGACGTGGTGAAATGCTATCTTAGAATTATTAATTATTAGTGTTCAAACATGACCTTTCGCATATTACCAGATTAATATTACCTGATGAGTATCACCTGATGAATATTTTCTCATGAATATTACCTGATTGATATTACCTGGTCGGTATTAACTGATGAATATTACCTGATGTATATTACCTGATGCATATTAACTGATGTATATTACCTGATGTATATTACCTGATGCATATTAACAGATGGATATTTCTTAATCAATATTACCTGATGGATATTACCTGATCGGTATTAACTGATGAATATTACCTGATGTATATTACCTGATCGGTATTAACTGATGAATATTACCTGATGTATATTAACTGATGCATATTAACTGATGTATATTACCTGATGCATATTACCTGATGTATATTACCAGATGGATATTTCTTAATCAATATTACCTGATGGATATTACCTGATCGATATTAACTGAATAATATTACCTGTTGTGTATTACCTGATGCATATTACCTGATGTATATTACCTGATGCATATTACCTGATGTATATTACCAGATGGATATTTCTTAATCAATATTACCTGATGGATATTACCTGATCGATAATACCTGATGATTATTACCTGATGCAATGGATTTGATGTTCTTTTTTTGAAAAGAGAAGGCCTTAGAATGGTAGAAAATTGTATTGTCTTATGAAATCGGAAGGCCAATATAAAGCATAAATTAATCTTATCAAAGGAGTAGGCCCTATAACAGTAGAAACTTTCATAATGTTATCAAAGGAGAAGGCCCTATAACAGTAGAAACTTTCATAATGATATCAAAGGAGAAGGCCCTATAACAGTAGAAACTTTCATAATGTTATCAAAGGAATAGGTCCTATAACAGTATAAACTTTCATAATGTTATCAAAGGAGAATGCCCTATAACAGTAGAAACTTCATAATGTTATCAAAGGAGAAGGCCCTATAACAGTAGAAACTTTCATAATGTTACCAAAAGAATAGGTCCTATAACAGTAGAAACTTTCATAATGTTATCAAAGGAGAAGGCCCTATAAGAGTAGAAACTTTCATAATGTTACCAAAAGAATAGGTCCTATAACAGTAGAAACATTCATAATGGTATCAAAGGAGAAGGCCCTATAACAGTAGAAACTTTCATAATGTTATCAAAGGAATAGGTCCTATAACAGTAGAAACTTTCAGAATGTTATCAAAGGAGAAGGCCCTATAACAGTAGAAACTTTCATAATGTTATCAAAGGAGAAGGCCCTATAACAGTAGAAACTTTCATAATGTTATCAAAGGAATAGGTCCTATAACAGTAGAAACTTTCATAATGTTATCAAAGGAGAATGTCCTATAACAGTAGAAACTTCATAATGTTATCAAAGGCGTAGGCCCTATAACAGTAGAAACTTTCATAATGTTACCAAAAAAATAGGTCCTATAACAGTAGAAACTTTCATGATGTTATCAAAGGAGAAGGCCCTATAACAGTAGAAACTTTCATAATGTTATCAAAGGAGAATGCTCTATAACAGTAGAAACTTTCATAATGTTATCAAAGGAGAATGCTCTATAACAGTAGAAACTTTCATAATGTTACCAAAAGAATAGGTCCTATAACAGTAGAAACATTCATAATGTTATTAAAGGAGAAGGCCCTATAACAGTAGAAACATTCATAATGTTACCAAAAGAATAGGTCCTATAACAGTAGAAACTTTCATAATGTTATCAAAGGAGAAGGCCCTATAACAGTAGAAACTTTCATAATGTTACCAAAAGAATAGGTCCTATAACAGTAGAAACATTCATAATGTTATCAAAGGAGAAGGCCCTATAACAGTAGAAACTTTCATAATGTTACCAAAAGAATAGGTCCTATAACAGTAGAAACATTCATAATGTTATCAAAGGAGAAGGCCCTATAACATTAGAAACTTTCATAATGTTATCAAAGGAATAGGTCCTATAACAGTAGAAACTTTCATAATGTTATCAAAGGAATAGGTCCTATAACAGTAGAAACTTTCATAATGTTATCAAAGGAGAAGGCCCTATAACAGTAGAAACTTTCATAATGTTATCAAAGGAATAGGTCCTATAACAGTATAAACTTTCATAATGTTATCAAAGGAGAAGGCCCTATAACAGCAGAAACTTTCATAATGTTATCAAAGGAATAGGTCCTATAACAGTAGAAACTTTCATAATGTTATCAAAGGAGAAGGCCCTATAACAGTAGAATCTTTCATAATGTTATCAAAAGAATAGGTCCTATAACAGTAGAAACATTCATAATGTTATCAAAGGAGAAGGCCCTATAACAGTAGAAACTTTCATAATGTTATCAAAGGAATAGGTCCTATAACAGTAGAAACTTTCATAATGTTATCAAAGGAGAAGGCCCTATAACAGTAGAAACTTTCATAATGTTATCAAAGGAGAAGGCCCTATAACAGTAGAAACTTTCATAATGTTATCAAAGGAATAGGTCCTATAACAGTAGAAACTTTCATAATGTTATCAAAGGAGAATGCCCTATAACAGTAGAAACTTCATAATGTTATCAAAGGCGTAGGCCCTATAACAGTAGAAACTTTCATAATGTTACCAAAAAAATAGGTCCTATAACAGTAGAAACTTTCATGATGTTATCAAAGGAGAAGGCCCTATAACAGTAGAAACTTTCATAATGTTATCAAAGGAGAATGCTCTATAACAGTAGAAACTTTCATAATGTTATCAAAGGAGAATGCTCTATAACAGTAGAAACTTTCATAATGTTACCAAAAGAATAGGTCCTATAACAGTAGAAACATTCATAATGTTATTAAAGGAGAAGGCCCTATAACAGTAGAAACATTCATAATGTTACCAAAAGAATAGGTCCTATAACAGTAGAAACTTTCATAATGTTATCAAAGGAGAAGGCCCTATAACAGTAGAAACTTTCATAATGTTACCAAAAGAATAGGTCCTATAACAGTAGAAACATTCATAATGTTATCAAAGGAGAAGGCCCTATAACAGTAGAAACTTTCATAATGTTACCAAAAGAATAGGTCCTATAACAGTAGAAACATTCATAATGTTATCAAAGGAGAAGGCCCTATAACATTAGAAACTTTCATAATGTGATCAAAGGAATAGGTCCTATAACAGTAGAAACTTTCATAATGTTATCAAAGGAATAGGTCCTATAACAGTAGAAACTTTCATAATGTTATCAAAGGAGAAGGCCCTATAACAGTAGAAACTTTCATAATGTTATCAAAGGAATAGGTCCTATAACAGTATAAACTTTCATAATGTTATCAAAGGAGAAGGCCCTATAATAGCAGAAACTTTTCATAATGTAACAGTAGGCAATGACTCATGATGTTATCAAAGGAGAAGGCCCTATAACAGTAGAAACTTTCATAATGTTATCAAAGGAGAATGCTCTATAACAGTAGAAACTTTCATAATGTTATCAAAGGAGAATGCTCTATAACAGTAGAAACTTTCATAATGTTACCAAAAGAATAGGTCCTATAACAGTAGAAACATTCATTATGTTATTAAAGGAGAAGGCCCTATAACAGTAGAAACATTCATAATGTTACCAAAAGAATAGGTCCTATAACAGTAGAAACTTTCATAATGTTATCAAAGGAGAAGGCCCTATAACAGTAGAAACTTTCATAATGTTACCAAAAGAATAGGTCCTATAACAGTAGAAACATTCATAATGTTATCAAAGGAGAAGGCCCTATAACAGTAGAATCTTTCATAATGTTATCAAAGAAGGCTATAAATAGTAGAAACGATAATAATCTTATGAAAGGTGAAGGCCTTACAACAGTAGAAATGTTCATAATCTTCTCGAAGTGACAGGGATTGAGAGTTTGTGAGTGATGTAATAGGCTAGGGATAGAATAATATCAAACATGGAAATTCTTAACTTCTCCTGGACAATATGTTGACGCCTAGGGTGAACAGTTCGAAGATTAGAAAATTGAATTTCTGAACCATTCATTCAGTACTAGTCGATGTATATATTCGGTAAATAATAGATTAACATTAATGTTCAAATGCATTGATATGTCACCCTAACCTAATAATGGCCGCTCAGGTGGCCTAAGTGGTTTGAGCGGCGCCTACTGATACGGGAGGTGAACACCAGTCATACCAAAGACTTATAAAAATTATACAAGCAGCAGCCTCGCTTGGCGCTCAGCATTAACAGGTCAAGAGGTTGGCCTGGTGCATTGATAATATGACCGGGTGGGACATGATGCTACATGTAAGTGGCATGATGTCCCAGTACTAGATATCACAATTAACTGCCTTACTGCAGACATCTTAGCGATATAATTACAAATGTTAAAGCTACGTTAAACACACACACACACACACACACACACACACACACAAACACACACACCCTAGTAATGATAAGATAATTAAGATGCAAACCTCGTGGTATGAGTCCTATTTAACTTTTGCTGATGTGTTGCAAAATAGTTTGATAGAAAACGTATTTTCTTTATTTTATACTGGTCATTTTGTCGGTTGTCAGATTACTTCTCTGGCGCTCTTTGCCATATATTGACAGCAAAAATTAAAATACTAAAACATTACTTAGATCTCTCGTTTTAATTCATCTTGAACAAACCCGCCAAAATTTTGTTTATTATGTTTTGGCACATTTCAGTAATTGGTCGATTTCAAGCATTAATTTCTTTGATATTACAAAAAAGCAGAAATGTAGAATGAAATCACAGAATGAACGGACAAACGAAAAAATGGATGAAGAAATGAATGATTAAACAAGTGACAGAATTTAGAAATAAACTATATTTGTTTTTTTTCTTTACAGAAAGAATAACTTGTATATTTCAGATGATTGATTTTTTTAATATCTTTATTTGTTTATCCATACATTGTTTTGATCAGTCATTTAAATATACTTTGTCATCTACTGGCATCAAATTCATTTTTGTCGATCCTATTCGATAATTTTCGATAATTTTTCAACGCATCCATCAGTTTAACTTATTTAAATGGGTGATTTGATTTATTAAAACTATAACAAGTTTTGTTCTATCAAAAAGCGGTTAACTACAAAAGCTAAATTGGTCGGTCAAACGCTATCTTTAAGTAATTCACCTTCTTTCGAGCAGCAGTTTAACCCAAGCCAAAAAGAAACGAGAACCGGTTCACTACTGTGTTACATGTGAATTGGTTTACCGGTTCGGTATCGGTATTTTACAACTTTAGGTACACGATCTAGAGAAGGACTTAACGGCACATTAAAGAAGGACACTGTATGCATTTTTTTGGGGGGAGGGGGAGAGAGGAGCTATTACGATACAAACACACACACACATATACATACGTACGTGCATACATACATGCATGCAATACATGCATGCATGCATGCATCCATCCATCCATACATCTACATGTATATATATATATATATATATATATATATATATATATATATATATATATATATATATATATATATATATATATATATATATATATATATATATTACTGGTTTTGATTAAGTGTTGGTGCTTATCTAACCATGAACTGTACGCATCATAGTCTCACGAGTCGTTAAACATGGTACATGGACGCATCTTTTTCAGTTCTTGATTCTTGTTGCAAAATTAAATTTGTTGCTGATACATCATCTTTAAGGGGACTTTGTTAGTTTTTATGTTTATTGTTCATTTATTGAGTGGTAGTTATGTCACATTCGCAAAACCGCGTTAATGGGATAAATCTTTTTGTTTTACACCCTTACAACCAAAGAGAGTCACCGTAACCTCATTTTATGGGTCGAGTATTATTAGTGTTGATAACTTGGATTGTTCCACTCTAAATGAATCTTAGCTCAGTCAGATGGTTATCTCTGATCACTGCAGTTTTAAATATACATTGCATATTGTTGATATATTATCATGAACAGGTCAGCCCTGTAATGCAGATATCAACGAGTACAGGAATTATATGAATGCATTACATGACGTGTGCTTTTCGTTGGAGGCTTCATCTGTAGTGGCTAATCAAGGTAATCATTGACGGATGAGCTATGTTTGTACTTCGTGCCCTTATAACAGGGTTACGCAAAATCAGTTACATTCAAGCAGGAATATCTATGGATGAGCAACGATAATATTTTATTAAACGGTTTCTGAGAACAATGATTTATAAATATAGTATATTTTCTTTTCCTACGTTATATTTTAACGAGCGGTAAAGTCACAAGTTTAAAATATTTTTTTTATACCACATGATGAAAATTAACCTGTATTAAAATAGGAAAAGAAAATATTCTTTTTATTATATAGCCAACTTTCTCCAGAATCAAAGTTAAGATTTACTCCATCTTCGGCACAACACGCACACTCCCATCCCCTTTTAGCAAATTCTCTTCACTTTCGTAACCTGATCATATCAAATATATGTGACTTAAAATTGGATTGACTTTATCTGACACAGTAAATTAGATTTTGTCATGTCTGTAAACTATTTTACCCTATCCAATTCAGCCATGCATCACAGCGGGATTTTGTCGTTGTTGTGATGTAAGAAGGGGAAAATAACTTCAGAAAGACGCGAACGGCGTCTGGTTGCACTTCACTATCAAGGAATAATGTCCATGTCTGAAATGAAAGGAAATTTCTATTTCTTCTAGCTCAAAAAAGCTTTTTTTTGTTGTTTGTGGTTGCAGGTACCACTTTTGTAAGCACACACAGCCAAGCGTCACATGGCATGATGGGAATGTTTATATTTACAAATGGAAATATAAAGATATAATTTTCACATTTGAAAATATAGGAATGAAAAAAATATGAAAAATATTTCGCCAATAAGTCTTTGTATTTCACACTTAAGTATATAATAAGACACAATATCAATGGATTTTATGGATTCATTATACTACCTCCACCCAGGCCCGGCCCAAGGGCAAGGCGAACGAGGCTACCGCCTTGGAACCAGTGCTTTTCCAAAATGTAATTTTTTATTTTTTGCTTGGGGTCCCGCGCTCATCGTTTGCTGTCTTCGGTTCCCGCATGCTGCATTGAGCCCTCCCCCCACCAACATCCTAGGGCCGGGTCTGCCTCCACTGTGATATCTTATAAACGAATATCTTTAATTTATTTCCGCCTTTTTAGCCATGTCACAGTAGACAGGATGGTTGGTTGGTAGGTAGTTTATTTGTTTGATCGGTAGGTAGTTTGGTTGGTTAGGTTAACGGTATATCAGCACAATACTAGCTATATTGTGCAGATTAAATAAAAAATTGAAATGTTAAAAATGTTACAAGTTATAATATAAATATAATTTTCAGCAGCAAACATTAATTAGAAAAGGAGCCATTCTTTCGTTGTCAAGATTATTCGGGTCTCAACTTATCTTTGGAAGAAGAATTAATGTGACTCTAGCTACAACTAAAACTTCGTATGTAAGAGTTGACTGCACACTAGTTTAATTTTTACGTCTCAAGCAAGGAAGTTTAATGTTTCTAAAACTTATTTTCTATACGTCTGCTTTTCCCAAATCAACCACCTGATTTCGTGTGCGTTCATTTAAAGAATAGTTCAAGGACAAAAATATAGTGTACAACAGTTTAAGGTCAAACGAATAATGTAAAAAAAACCAGTTCAATTATCATTCCTCAGGTAAATATCCATCCATTTGTCTCAAACTTAACACTTGGAAACACTTTAATTTTTTTTTAGATTTTCTCGGATTGATCCTAATAAAGTCATTTGCCCTAATAAAGTCGTTTATATAAAATGAATATCACATCATTTGCGAGCATAGCTAGAAGAAAATTTTTAAGAAAAACAACAGAAATTAATATTTATTAGGTGGGATTAAACTGCTGTTAGTCACCATGTGATTTTGTATTGAATTTGTGTTATTCGTCGACGCTCTGACTGGAACGCCAATCTTGTAATAATAACTGACTGACAAAGCAAAGGATTTCCAACTGTGACTCTAATTAAATTTGTGTCTGTGGAAGGTGCTATAATTTTGCATGATATATTAGTTCTAAGACAAATACGTTTCTAGGGTGTAAATCGTGCACGACGTTTTACTTGATGAAAAGGATTTCGTTGATTTATTTGAAACATCTACCTATCTATTAAACTTTAACTGCAGAGCGAACACTTATCCGTCATCGCTAAGAACATGTGCCAAAGAATGGAGAAGAGAATGTTTAAAGAAAACTGGCTGGACGATGGAAAATTAAGATAATTCGGACTGACAAAACTTCTCATTCCCGAAGACAAATTGCAAACGTATCTCTTAAAAATGTACACAACATGACCAAAATGAAGACGAGATCGAAGACACAATAAATCAGTACTTACAAAAGCACAGCTTGTGTTATTTTAATTTTAAGCTATTCTTAACAATGTTACAGTCTTATTGCTACGATGTCTGCAGTGTCACATTGTACAGTGATGTCTGGTACTTAGGCATCATGACGCAAACATGTAGCATCATGTCCCACCCAGTCACATTATCCTGACACCAGACCGACAAGTCCTACCGCGAACATCTTAATGATGAGTTCTTTGCTAAGCAGCTGCTAGCAACATCTTTGTCAGTCATTTACTATGAATCGGTCGCGGTTTTAAACCGCGACCTCCGCATCCGAGGCGAACGCTCTAACCATTAGACTTTGGAGCGGTCCAGAACTCAATGAAGTTAGCCCACCGGATAGGGCAAAAGACAGGAGTAGAAACTTAGTTGTGATTGGACGAACATTATCATAATTAGGTTCAGAGCTACATGGATGTTGAATTCACCTGTATCGGACATGCGATATTCTAGGAAAGACTAACTAATTTTTGTATTGATGAAGGATTTCACTAACTATTCTTTCGAGTCTAAATAGAGAATAAAATGATTAATGGATGACAAAGCGAACAGATGTGATTTTGATTCTCTTCGAAAAATTCACTTGCTCCAAAATTGACAGTGAATTAAAAATGACAGTACGCAACATTACCTTTGATAGTTTTTAGATATGTTGTGTCAGTTAGTGATTAATATAAGTAAAGTAAGCTCGATGTAGATGAACGTAAAAACTAATGTACAAGATTAAATTAAGTATGTGGGCCAAAATTAAGAAAATATATAGGAAATTCAATTAGCAGGCAGATGTGAAGATATATTTCAGATATGAAGTGGTGTAGTAAGGCTAAATGGAGCCCGGGGCGACGATAATTGCCCAAAGTGGTTTAGGCGCCCGAAGACTTATCTAATGCCCGGGTTTTCTGGCGCACCAAGACAAAACTGGCGTTCGGGCAAAAAATTCCGTCCACCGCTCCTCTCCCGTTATCACGCTTACTGCGTATATACTCGTGATTTACTTAGCGTTCACGATAACAGAAATATTGGTGTACTTTAAGAAAAAGAGAAATCAGTATGGTTAAATTATCTTTCTTCCAGAATGTCATTACCGTTTGCAACGGCTATAATACCGCACAATCACAGACACGCTTTCAATACATCGTGAGCGCTCTGTTAGAAAATCTTCTGCCTTTATTGTGCCTTCTTAATATCTTTTCTTCCACCAGTATTCACATCTAACAGAAAATGAGTCCAAAAATTTACTCAGTGAGTTTACTCAATGAGTTTACTCGAATTTACTCAATGATTGCTGACATGTAACAGTTTTAAAACAGAACAAGGTAGCATTAAACAAAACAACAATGCATATGTGCAATACATTTTGATGTCTTTTTGAGCCAGAATTCACGGGCAATGGGTCACTGACACACTCTAAAGTGCTGAACCTGACCGTTAGAAAAAATCTCAAGAAAATAAGTACATATCACTGTATTATATGGTCAATGGAAGAACAATATATGGGTCTCTTCTTCTAAAAGAGCCATCAATTGTTTTTTTTCTTCACATTTTGCAGCTAGTACTCACCTAATCTATCAGAGACAACCGGATATATTTCAAAGTTCGGCCAAATAAAGGTTTCGTGTTACGAATCAATGAATATAATGAGAATTGGCTGACTGCCATAAAGGAAAAATAAAACTGTATCCAACGATTTCATCTAACCTGGTATGATTCCATCTTCTCTGGTATGCTTTCATCTACCCTAGTATGATTTCACCAATCTTGGATGCTAAGAAAGACTCAGTGACTCAGTGTGCCAGTAGATCAAGGGCTATGCTATGCTATACTATATATATATATATATATATATATATATATATATATATATATATATATATATATATATATATATATATATATATATATATATATATATATATATATATCATACTAAGCATTTATTAAGAGTTTGCGTTAAACTCATATCACATTTTTTTAGCGTCCAAATAGTTGTTCCTAATTATGAATCAGGAATCAACGATCAAATCCAACGTCAGTTCTCTTTTTAGCTACGATCTGAGAAAGCAATTTTACTTGACTGATAACCTCTATTGGAATTTCGTTTGATGGATTGTTGAATTGTTTAGGATAATTCTGAAAGGCAATATTTCAACATTCAAATACACATTTTTTTTCCCCTAAAGTTGTCACGTTAACAAAGCTGAATATATTCCACGCGCATCACAAAGTAAAGACTGCAGATTTATTACACGCTTGTCAGAGTCGTTTGCTGCAAAGTTATTACACGCGTTTCAGAGTAATTACTACAAATTTATTCAACGCGTTACAAAGAGTGATTGCTGCTGATTTATTCCACGTGTTTCATAGAGTGATTTACTGCATGTCAAACACACTATTCTTCCGATGGTAGAAGCAGTTTTGACAAAGCCATGACTTAAAGCCGAGACCAATGCTAAACTGTATATATTTGACCTATATGACTGTATTTACATTAAGAAGTGAGTCAAATAAATCCAATCAGACACACATACTAGCAGCATGAGGTGTCCATAATGCTGACGTCATCAGTCTAAGAGCAATATCTTCTGAGAAAATCGATATACTAGTATATGACATCCTTACCGGATAAACGCAAGAAAATTCCATTTTGTTACAACTCTGGACAATTTAGATCAAAGTACAATAACGAAAACGTCTGAGTACACAATATTTATCACTAATAATATAAATAGAAAAGGAACAAATGAGGTACCACAAGCTTCATGAAAAACTGAGACTTACAAGCGTTTATCTGAAATATTTCTGACGTGTACAAAATCCCGTCAGGTATCTTTTTGGTTGTTACCGACGTTTATTGCGAACCGCGCCTGACTTCAGTTACACTCCGTTAGCGAGAAAAATTTTGTACACTCATGCTGGAGTTCACTTTTGTCACATACCTAAACTTTATTGGACATTCATAAAGGAATCATGACGCGCTTAAATTTGTCATAGAATTAAAGATACGCTAGGATCCTCGATAGTTATTTACCGCTGGGAAGCGGTTTCGCGTTAATCGGATGATGTTATCTAATTTATGGAAGCAGAAACTGAACGGATGATCTCTTTATTTTCCATGTCTAGATAGCATACATGTTCAGTTTTCTTTGCGTAGGTAAATTTAAGTCAATTTTAGTTAATAATGTTTTATTCGACGATTGAATGCGAGGAAATTCCTGTATCAGTGGATTATTATTCATTTCTGCAAATCATTGCTGGTCATTTTATTGCTACGTATTATGACAATTTCTATGGTGGAGTCGGGTGAGGTTGGACTTTTTTTGTAAAAACATTACATTCATATATTATGTAAACTACTAAAAGTGTACCAGTTTTAACCAAAATACCTTAAACAAAATTAACTAGAACGAATATCGGGTTTAACATCGTCTACTGAAAATTGTTTTTATAGCTAATAGTTTGTCGTAAATTGTTCTTATAATTGAAAGTCTGTCGTAAATTGTTCTTATAGTTAAAACTATCATTCCTTTACTTGCTCAAAAATAACTGAAATTTCGTGTTGTGAAGATCCAAACCTATTAGTTTTAATTTGGTAAAGTGTACCTGTTTATTAATCTGGATTTGTTGTTCTTCTTAAATCATGAAGACATGGAATTAAGATCTGACAGGCGAATAGCCTATGCTACTGAAGTCAGAAGCACATACGTTCA
This sequence comes from Potamilus streckersoni, assembly GCA_016746295.1. Taxonomy (NCBI): domain Eukaryota; kingdom Metazoa; phylum Mollusca; class Bivalvia; order Unionida; family Unionidae; genus Potamilus; species Potamilus streckersoni. The sequence goes on along the minus strand of JAEAOA010002224.1, from coordinate 542,434 downwards.
AAGAGAACCTACTGCACTACGTATCTTGCTTAGTTTTGAGCGCGGATGCTCAAACTTGAATGAACTCGAATGATTCGGAAGATTAACAGAAATTATTAATACCAAGCGGGCACAATTATTTTTACCGGATTTTGTTTTGGAAAACGACAGTTTGCTTGACGATCGGAATGTCAACGAAGTTGAACATTCCATTGGACATTTTAAATGCTATGGAAAATAGGAAGAAAAAAAAAACAACAATATTGGAAGAATCCCTTTAATGTCTATATAAAGTCTTTAGTACATTTACGTAAATATATTTTCAATCCTTGAAATTGCTCCCCAGTATGTTTGCATGCGTAATATATTTAATTAGGCCAAATTTAGACAAATTTAGACACCGTTGCTAACAAGGTCTCGTTCGAGAAGGCTATTTTTGTACTATTGACGTCAAAGGAGCACGCAAGCGGAAAACATCGATGTTTTGCTCGTAACAATATTGTATTAAAGAAGGTTCGTCGTCGTCGTCGGTATAAAACATTTGTGTGAAGCTGATTTTGTGATGGACGGAGTGTGGGTTAGGAAACCAATATTTATGAAAAAGTTGCTTGAAATACATTTTAATGTTTCCTCTTTTTGTCTCATTAAGTGTAAGATATGCGTTTTTCAGTAAGTAGGAGAAACTTAATAGCCAAAAATATAATGTTTTACAGATTTTATTAGGTAGCAAAGAAGCTGGACAAAAGTCCAGTAGCAGAACCTTTTTTCTTTCTCTGGCCATACTTTCAATGACATTCTACAAACTTTAGTTGCCCTCAAACGTAAATGGAGTTTTGACATCAAGTGATAAAAGAAATTATAGTTGATACTCCACCACAGAACACTGAACCCAAGCGGCTTCAATGAAGAAGAAACCAATTGAATAATTGCTATTTAGCTGGTCCAATCTGCTGTATTACACATCTCTGTTTTAAAATTCGATGTCCAGTGTCGAGGTTTTAGAATGCATCGTCTGACTTACACCGAGTTGTTGTAATTTTAATGTCATATGTCGAGACTTTCAATTTATCATGTTGAATTGATTGTGCTGAAAGTTCAATTTCGTATATTGAGTTTTCAGATTGTATTTGCTGAATTAGACTGCGGTGTTTGGACATTTTATTATGCTTGTCGGAATTGCTGTGTATAGGGTGAAATAATATGTTGGTGTTAAAAATGACATTACACAATGTCCACTTTAATAATTATAAATAATATCGAGTATTAAGATGCCTCATTCGTGTATTCGATAATGAGACGCAAGTACATCATTTCAGGTATTTACAATTTGAGCGTTACCTTTCACAGGTCGAGAATTACTATGAATTTCTTCGTTAGAGGTCGCTCTCGTTAACGGATCGCAATATTTTAAAACAAGGAGGCTGCTTCTAGTTGCTAAGAAATTTAACAGATGACATCTAAATACTCGCCGTATGAAATGGAAGATTCATCGCAAAGAGTTGCATACAACGTGAGAAATATGGTTTATCTACATATGATATTCAAATGTCAACCACCGTTGTGTAATTAAAAATATACACTGTGATACGTCGAAATAGGAAATAAAACCTTAAACCACCACTATATAATTCAACATATAAAATCTAAAATATCGATCTAGAAAATCGAAATTTAGGGATATGTAATTTGATCCAACACGCGATACTGGATTCCTCTACAAGGTCATCGAAATTGCAACTGTAGCTTTCTCATTGGACTAGCATTTGTCCGCTAAGGCGCTTAGCAGACAGTGATCCGTAAAGGTGAGCGATCTAGACCTTTTGGCTACTTGGGAAGCGTTATAATTTGACCATGACCCTAAATCAACAAAAGTTCTAAATTTAGCATTTGTCCGATATGACGCTCATGACTATTTTTTAAACAAAATAAAGTTTAGGCAATCTAGACAATAGTGTTTGAGCTTCTTTGTTGATGACTATCTCTATTGTTGTTGTTGTTTTATTACTTTTCAGGTAAACCAATTAGTAGCATTTGTAGAAAATAGTTATAAAACTTATCACTAAGATATTTATCCAAAACAAATTTTAAACCTTTTTTAAACGTGTATTTACAAATAACAACATTCATTTGTTTCATTAAAAAGGTAATTTAGAATCGTCGACTCAAAACTTTTGTGAAAATTCAGTGATAAGTATGTATGTGCAGGTGTTGTGTGCGTCATACAAAAATATCTTCTATATTTTTAAATTGGACGATTTCCGAAGTAAGTACACCCCAACGCATTTTTTAACAACAAATCTCAATACTTATACCAGAAAAAATATTGCAAAATTTGAACGATCGCTTAAGCTCGTCCCTATTAATTAATGCTGCAAATTAATTAATCACAAACAAAACAAAAACCCCAGGAAATGTGCAACACTGATATAAAAAGTCAAAACAATAAATAATGTTGCCATCAATGATAAATAATTTAAAAAAACCCCACAAAAACAAACTTGTATTTTGTTACTGCCCGTATATAGCTGCTGGATGAATTACATTTATGCTGGTAATATGGTTAAAAGCAATGTCAAAAGCATGATTCCTTGGTATACAGAACCAACTCTTCTATAGCTTTGTTCTGCAGTGCAGGTGGTGGTGGAATCATCGATTTCAGGTCTAACGAGAGTTCAACATTCATTAAAGAATGAGTGACTACTGAATTTTTCATTTCTGGAAAACACATATTTCTATACGAGACAGGCAACAACGCCAATGGAAAGGAGGCATTGGCAATGATGGCAAACCAGATTTTATTGATTTATTCAATTCTGACCATCAATTATCAGTTTTAATAGAATGTGGCAATAGGCAAAATTCATTTAAATAAGCTTAAGTACCAACAATTTCCTAGTAAATAGCCAAAAATAAATGACTATTTATGTGTTTGTGTTTCTGTTTGTCTACAGTTTTTTCCCCTAAAAATAAAGACTTGTTACGACTGCGCACACGCGCATGTGTGTAATGACGATTTTTTAACGTAGCTTTAACAATTTTAATCATATCGCTACCATGTCTGCACTGTGTCAGTTTGTATTGATATTTATCACATAGTCGGTATTGTTTTCCTACAGTGCGTGCAGATTCATATTTTTTATATCATACGTGTGAACATATCACTTTATGTGATTCTGATTGGTCCAGATGAGATCATGACATTTTTGTGAGTTAGGGTCTTTAATGATTGGCTGCGACCGTGGGAAAACGTTGTTAACCCCGCCTTCTGGAATGTTTTGATCTGAATCAACATTTTTTGGCGACCATTTTGTAACTCGATTCGCAAATGGGAAATGAGGAAATATCATATCAGCTGTCTCAATATGGATATGCTACTACCACAGGGGTTCATTATGCCATGTTTAACAATATCATCAAAAGAAAAATGGCATAAAACTACAAGACAAGAACGACAATAGCGAATAAAATTAAGGGTGGGTGGGAGGGGTGCGTATATCAGTAACATAGATATAGAATCCACTGTATATACAAGCGTGGTTTAAATGTTAAATTAACGAAATAAACAAACTCACCTATGTTCGGAGAATGAATGGGTCTCCCAACTGACAGATCTTTATCCAGCCATAGCATTTTTACGTAGCATATATGTGATGTAAATCCAATACAAAAATAAATTTGCTGACGTCTTCTTTGCAGTCTGTTTTTTAAATCAAGCACTACAAATATCAAGTCACAAATGCATTGCAGTAAATGTGGTAAATGAGGTACTATTTGCATCCGGTAATCCATTTCACATGACAATCGCAACAATGTAACGTTTTTAAACACACGTTTTAGGGTCCACGTATATTCTACTGTCGGCCTGCTGTACTGTAACTGCTTACCGTAAAACAATGTGGCAGCATCACATCGCATTTATGATTCTATTTTGAAAAATGATTTTGTGGTTACAAAATGTTCTGTTTATTCGGATGGAAGATTTTTCTTTGATTTATAGTTTGTAAAACAGTACAATTTAATTTTACTAGTTCAACTTTGTTTTGGACTATATTTTAAGCACAACAAATGAAAGGTACACAGTCTGTCAGAATGAACGAAATTATTCGTTCTTCTATCAATCAAAACAATTTTCACTGAAATAAAAACTGATAAAAAGAATCTCAAATGGGTAAAGATTTAATATTAAATTTATGAAACTCGTTGAATAATGTCCAGCTTTTGCGAGCCAAGGAGCGTGATATTGTACGCACGTGCACGACACGTGTGCCCATTATTATTATAGTGTATAAGGAACTACGTTGTAGACAAATCATGTACACATTGTAGTAGACGCCTTAGGTATTGGTTGATTAAATTTGTTTCTCAATGAACTGAAACAGCTTTTTTGTGGACTACCACACACCAGTGGCTTTGCAATATTCTGTTTTAACTTTTTTAAACAATGTTTCAGATTTAGGCTAGCGATAAACGCAATACAGTTCACAACATTGCTAGGGTCCCTACTAATAGCATGCAAGTGATTAGTCCCAGTTTCGTCTGAATTCGCCGACCTCTTCTGTTGTTGACGAGTGGATTGCGAAATTTGTGTAGTCATGTGACTAGGAATGCAACGACGTAGTTTCGCTTCGTTTGTCAGAGGATTAAATATATAACGAATTTCTGACAAAGTAAATCAAATTCATGTAGATTAAATGCAGGTATATGTCGATGAAAAGTTGTTCAATTTTGTAAGGCCGGCTATTAAGCAGCTAACTTATGCCGACATCAAATGGTGTCGGCCATTTCCAACTTTGCGATAGGGAATGGACTCTGACCCAACATCCCAACATGAATGTCCAGATATCAAAAATGGGGTGGCAATGGTCAGAGGAAACTCCGACTAGCAAGTGACAAGGCATAAACGTATCTTCTTTAGCTAGTCATAAGAATGGCCAAAAATATATTTACATCCAGAATTTATTCAAAATGTAGTTCATTAGGTCTGCAAATCCGATTTATATGAACTTCATCATGGGCTTTAAAACTTGATTCTACACTGCAAAACTGTACTTTAATTTCGACTTCGTTTCCATCTGCATAAAATTTTCTTGCTGCACTAAAAATGAAATGAACATGATATTCCATAGCGTCTTTTCTGATAATTACAATATAAAGACTAAATATTTTCCCCACATTATGATTCCAAAACTTCAATGACAGAACAGAAACACTTGCAATCGAGTCAAGATACGTCCCGCCCTGCTCTAAACGACAAAACGACAGTTCCTTTTGAAACTGATGTCGAGAGCAGAGTTCAAAGTCGCTGGGAGGTGCTATGTGCACATTAATATTGTTATTGTGTATTGCAACATAGACAGTTGCGTCTTTATTTTGCAGTACAGCAAAAATTCCATTACTTTTTTTAGCGTATTTGTTAAATTAAACCTCTGAAAGAATAAGAAAATGAGTACATGATAAAAGGATTACTGCACTGGTATGATAAAATATAAATTCATTTTCTTGGATGAATACTTGCATTCCCATGGTCGTGCATTAATGATAAGAAAAAAAACCTCATTTATATTTTTCAGTACAAATGAAGAGAACTATAACAACCGACATGGAATGGTAACTGTGCAGGGTATTCTGTACGCACCGTACACTACTGATAAGAAGATTTCGAGAATTTATCAAATTCTTCATCTTCGTACTTATTTAACTGTATTATGACTCCGGTTTGAGGCAATGTTTCTCGAGGAATGTTGCCTCCACAACTGTCTATGAATACGTGTTGGAACTGAATTATTGATGACATTTCAACATGTGTGTTTGATATATCACCGGTGTCTCACTGCCTTGAACAGCTGCTGTGGCCTGGGGCACCAAAAACTTTCCAAAGCTATCAGAGAGAACAGGTCTCTCCAACAGATATCGTTTACTACCAATTCTGCTCATGTATTCAGTGTTATTATTACTTCAATTCATGTATGTATGTATGTATGTATGTATGTATGTATGTATGTATGTATGTATGTATGTATGTATGTATGTATGTATGTATGTATGTATGTATGTATGTATGTATGTATGTATGTATGTGTATGTGTGTGTGCGAGCGTGCGTGCGTGTGCGCACGTACGCACGCACGTATGTATGTTGGATGAAAAGAGCGGTGGATGGAGGGATCAATGGATGTTGACTCTACAATTACAAAAACAACATTCGCATGTGTAAACTAAGTTAACTTGCCGTATAGCGACGCAGTTCGTAAGTTCGTAGAATATCATTATAGATAAACTTTTCTGTATCCTGAATACACGTGTGTTTCATATAATTCTGTGCGCGGTTCAAATTGTTTTCTTCAGATACAGCGTCCGATCATGAAAACATCAATTATCGCACATATCTAGCACTCTCATGCCAACAGAAAAAAGAACCTCTACCCACCCCCAACACAGACAAAAATAATAAACAACCCCTATATCGCATTAAAAAAACAGACAAAAACACCGAACTCGTTGTTTCCCAAAGCAATAAAAGGTGCTTACCGAGACAGAAGTCAGATCAGAGTACTCTCCACTTTATATAGAGGGCTTAGCGTCAAATCCTGTCATTCGTTAGTTACTTCTTTAGGTTGTGCTTTGTCAACAAGCTCTTGGAAATGGTCTCGAAAATACCTCCTCTTTTGTGTCTTTGTGCGATCAGTATAGCTTCTTGTCAATTGGAAAGTATGCTCTGACTGAATTATGATATATCCTCATTGTAGATGAATGTATCTCAATTGTTTTTTCGTCATACGAGAAGCTAGAAGAAGGTCAAACTGCCAGAAGACATTTAATCCATACAATGGCTGGCTGGGGTGTTGATCGGACGATGACTTTTATATCTTTAAGGACTAGCCAGAAGAGACACTGACGACAGTTTTGACCAGGCCATAGATCCCGATTAGCGATAGAGCAAGAAGGATACCGACGCGATCAGCATTGCTGCTGATATTTGCTAAATCGCCATCATTCTCATGCCCTAAAAGTTCAACAGATTAGCATGAACGGCCGTCATGTTTTCCTTCTGGGACCTCTAATAAAGTTCTAAGTATGCAGTGGCCAAAGTGACGCAGGCAGAATATACCAGCACTGAATGCATTAACAGGCCAGGAGTGATACGATATTTTGACCCATATGGACCAGTCATGACCAAACCAACACCGCAAGGGCTTCACTTTACTAGCTAGTGTGATCTATTTGGTGATACCGGACTGACTAATATCTTGGTATGGTGATTTATGTTCCCAATGTACCAAGTTCCAAACCGCACTACGTAGGCGACGTCCGACACCCGGTCACGTCAATTCCACATAAGAATGCGTCACGGATAATCAGCTCAACAGCTCATTTGTTGAATATTTCACGAGATTCAATGCCAGCTCTTTGAATGTCCACTGACATTGATGATTTCCTAGTCCCAGGTAGATAGTGACTATGTAAGTCATTCGACACAGCTCTAAACACTTGAAGATTACCTTTTCCAGCATACACTACTACATGTTTTTCCGTCGATTCGTCGATACCACAGCATCTTTCTTTAAATATGTGCATTGGCAAGTTCATTTGTCGACACCACGATGTACCGGGTAGATATAGCCATCCGTACAAATATCGAAGAAGTATTCCGGCTTCTGTCGCCAGAGTTGTACCTCTCCTTCCTGCTCTTTCAATTATCATCTTAACAATTCACACATGCGTCGAAATTTTAGGCAAGAAAACCAGCCTTCCTTCCAATAATTACCGCAGTCTGATCGAATTGCTATCATCTTACACTGGGAAAAAAAAGATAATTCCAAAGCTCCAGCATCATCAAGCTATTTCTTTTTACAACAATTACTGACATATACATGTAGATGACCTCTTCGGCATATATAGAGCTGAAACATTTTCAGCTGTTGGTTACATGCTCGTTATGATCTACATGGCTATCATACAGCAAGCTTTATTACTTCTTCCCATGCATATCGTCAAGATTTTGTTAATGAACTGGACGGGTACATAAAGCGTCCAGAAGACGCTGATCTCTCTCGTTCTTACCACTCCACGAAGGAAGGCACGAGGTTTAAATTTAGTCTATATCATGTTGTCTCTATTTGGATATACCTTCATTTAACTAGGAATCCAGCCAGAAGGTCTAATACAACAGTTATCAGCTTTCTTCGAAGAAACCTTTCATACCAAATGGCTCGATCTGACTTGTTGGAACCTATATCAGCAGTACGAAAGGATAACCACAAATGTCGATCAGCATTTGAGATACAAGGTGCTATATTTCTAAATTCATTAGGTCTCCTTCCTTTATTTCTTATCTGTGCTTGGAATTTCATTTCAGAGTTTGAACTGCTTCACAAAAGGAACGAGACAAGAGCCAATATCAAGTCTGCTTATACATTTTTCCTATTCTCCAAGCTTATATTTATCGGGTAATATGTGTATATATGTATGTACGTCAATTATTTTAGATTTTTCATGTAGCTTTAACAATGTTCCAGTCATTTAGTTACGATGTCTGCAGTGTGGCAGTTTATAGCGAAGACTAGCACTACGGCGTCATGCCACAGTTAGCATGGTAGTCCACCCAGCCACATTATGTTGACACCAGGCTGACTAATCCTGGCACTAACATCCTAATGCTGATCGCCAAGAGAGGCAGCTGTTACCATTTTTATAAGTCTTTGGTATGACTCGGCTGGTGTTCGAACCTGCGACATCTCACAATAAAAACGGACGCTCTAACAACTTAGGCTACATGAGCGTTTTTTTATCGGGTAATACTTTTTTGGCAGAAACCAGCATACTGCTTATCCAATAATAGTACGGACACTCTAAAGCGCTACCCGCAATTACATCGCTGAGAACGACGCGTGCACTTCTACTCCAGTAGCAATGGACTAATTACGGGATTTGGCGCCAATCTCTAAAACAAAGGGGAAGCTACTCTCGTACGAATTAGGTACGACTTAGTAAGCATGCAACTTGTTGGAAGTTTCTATTCTTAAAGAAGAATAATGACATCGATGACTTCTATTTCAATATAAATGGACGTGTTTCGTGAGATAGAGGATGTATTCCGAGTGTATTATGATGAGGTGAGTATCAAAAAGAAAGTGAAACCTATTTTGCTGAGAAGACTGGTTTCTTCTAGAGTCTATTAATGACCTTTTAAGATTGCGCATGCGCGCATGTGTGCAATGACGAAGAAAGCCCTAGATACAACAAAATGCAATAGCCAGAAGCCTGCCCAGTTTGAAGAAGACCACGTATCCGAAACATCTACGTGTGTAGTCAACGGAAGCGAACAACATTAAGCAAGTAAAAAAAGCTGGCAGTCAGAAGAATAAGGGCAAACATTTCACACGATATATAGACATTATCTGCGATAAAATCTCCTTATTAAACTTGATGAAAGTTCAGGTACCATATCCATTATCAAATGGCACGAGTAGTCTCCAATATATTAAAATTAGTCATCATTTTAAGAATTCTGTGGTTAGAAGAAGAACTTGTGAAACAAGGTAAATTTTTTTTTGATACACATACGCTTCTTATTGTAAAGATAGTTTCAAAAAGCAGGATAAAGTTACACATGAGCGTTGTATAGTGCACGCACGCACACACACAATATTGGACAGCAAAGTTACATGTTTGTTATGTTTGCAAATATTTATTAAAGAGTCACGGGAAAAATATTAAAAATCTCAATTTCTCCTGATGTGACACAATTTTGGACTGCAATAATTATATGTTTATATAGTTGACATGCCTATCACACCATGTTAAATACTACGATGTATGTCACACCTTCGTGTTAATTACGCTGATGTATGTCACACAATCGTGTTAAATCGATGTATGTCGTACATTCATGTTACGTGACCCGATGTATGTCAAACATTCATGTTACGAATTCTCCGATGTATGTCATATATTCATATTAAATACTCCGATTTATGTCATAAATTCAGGTTTGTTTATGTTCAATGGAGCGTGAACGTCCGACGCAAAAAAATCGTTAAACAAACAAGCAAATAAACAAACAAAAAAAGAACAAAGAACAATAAAAAATAACATACAAACCATTTATATGAAAACCAGAAGGAACCATAACTCAGAAAGGACAGGATGAGCTACGACTATAAAATAAGACGAGTTCAAAAAATAAAATAGGTGTCGTATATTTAATGTAGCTACTTTGCGATCCTATGATTGAATTGACTGAAAAATTGTTAAAGTTACATTAAAAATCTAAATCACACACACACCAGAGGCGTAGCTATGATATTTTGCGCCCGGGGACGAACTATAAAACTGGCGCCCCAGACCCCTCCCCGTTTAATCACATTTTTTTACTTTACTTAATATAATGTAACGTTGTAAGCCTCATTTTGACGCCCTGTACCTTGGCGCCCAGGGACATATGTACCCCACTGCCCCACCCTAGCTATGCCTCACACAAACACACACACACACACACACACACACACATACACACACACACACACACGAGTTAACATCACACCAAAATGGCATTCACCAGCATTTGATCAACCTACTTATTTTTAGTAATAGCATGTAAATAAATATGCTTTTCAGGTGCGCAATAAGACGACATGAACTGCAGATGCCAAATACACATGTTTTTGTGTTTCCAGATGTGAAACAAAATATCGCACTCTGCTTATACATCATCGCGAATGTTCATATCTGACTCAATTTTAAAGGTCATCGCGCATATATTTCAAAGTATCAGCGATTAAAACAGGACATGATAGGGCGAATTTTACACTGAACAAAACGCGGTAGCTCCTACGTTTCGTGTGCTGGACCCGTACTATGGTGTACTGTATTCGATTTCCAGACCTGGTCAGGTCAGGTTGTCGGCTTACTCTCTGTGACCATCACAAACTATCCAAAGCAACGAGGTAAAACTGCTGTAAAGCGAGCTACACTCATTTAAGCCAGAAATGTTGTCTCTAATGAAAACCACCCTCAGATTTGACCTCCATTCTCCGATGTTTTTTTAGTACAAAAACGAAAACGCAGAACCCGACAACTGGAATACATGCACATCATTTAAATGTTCTAGTCAAGGAAAGAAGCCCATCTTTAGAAAATACTGAAAGATCTTTATTTGAACTTTTATTATTATTATTATTATTATTATTATTATTATTATTATTATTATTATTATTATTATTATTATTATTATTATTATTATCAAATGTTCGGACTTTCAGATTGACGTTCATACAGTTCAAAGGTATGGGACCTAATTACTAATATCAGTGACAATGTAAAGTACACATAAGTGACGAAACGTAAAGCAACGTCAGTTATCGTTCGATCGTTCATTTCGAATTCTAATCGGCGTACAAACGAGTTCGCTAAATGTAATGCGTGAATATGACCTGTACACATCCGCAGTGATATGTTTGTTTAACCGTATAATAGCCAGCTAATAGCCAGATTTAGCAACGGTTTGACAAAAACTCTAGTTTTTCTTTTGTAACATGCAGCCGTGAAATTTTTATATCAAATTTTTACGGGATAGACACTCACGCGCATACACTGACTATATTGACTTTCAAATGATAAGTCTTTCAATATTTCCAACGTTTCAGCTAGTTCACAGAGAGAGAGAGAGAGAGAGAGAGAGAGAGAGAGAGAGAGAGAGAGAGAGAGAGAGAGAGAGAGAGAGAGAGAGAGAGAGAGAGAGAGAGAGAGAGAGAGAGTCCTATTGGATGGATTATGGTGTGTCGTCAAGCTTGTACTACTTCATCACACATAGGAAGAAAAATAAATCGAAGTGGGAACTTAGGTTAATAATGAACCGTGAAGACAGAACAAGTGCTCACATGTCTTTAATATATTGTGTAAACGGTGGGCAAATTCCTCTCTGGCCATGGGAATCCAATGAACAAATTACACATATTGACTCCTGCATTATTTTTGTCGATCTCTGGCACAACCGAAGTGACGCAACTAATGCACACCATTAAATACCGACATCACCTCAAAACAGTTATTAATTATTTACATTGTGCGATTTCCATCTAGAATCGAACTATTGCAGTATGTTATTATCTTTTAAATAAACCTTATTAAGGTTTTAAATGACCAGTACTTTTCCGGGCACGAATAAAATTTCTTTATAGTTTTGAAGAATGGTAGTTGAAAGTTCTTTGATAATTACGTGACTTTATAGTCGAGTCAGTTTTATGCCACGTGTTGAACTTACACGCGACAACTCACGTGGCAGTACGTGGAATTTGACAAAGAAATATTTTGTGTCCATATATCTGCAGCTATGGGGAGGTGTCTTAAAGAACTGGGACAACATTTAGAAATGCACGTTGCCAAAACATTGTGTGTGTGTGTATGTGTGTGTGAGATTTGGATTAAAGAAACTTTAATGTGTAGCCATATTGCTAA